>VXBX01004293.1:588774-605406 GCA_013400415.1 Scytalopus superciliaris | reverse complement strand
GGGCTTGGAGCAACCTGGGCTGGTGGGAGGTGTCCCTGCACCTCAGGCTGATCTCTAGAAACCCCCTGAAATTAGTGAGTTCTTCTCTGCGTTAAGGTACAAAAGAATACATGTAAAATTTTTTGGGGTCACTTGCCATGACAACAATTTCATGACTGCTTTTATCGTGTGAGAAATTACCCAGAAAAAAAGGATAACAGATTAATTTAACTAATTTAACTCAATCACAAATAGTGTGTTGTTTTATTAAGAGATGCTGTGGTGTAATTAAGAGTTGTTACTGATTAAACACCTTGTAAACACAGAGCTATTAATTAATAGTAAATTACAATAAAATTAACAAAGTAACGAAAACAAACCATGTAAATGTTTTAGAATGACAGATAATTCATCAACTAAAAAGCTGCTTATGTAAACCATTTCCTGTAGAGTTTGCTGAAATTAATATGTATATAATAATTACAAAAGTGGGAATAGGGCAAGAAGAGCATTATTTTTATGATTTTTCAATTTGAAAGACTCCTTTGATGAGAAACATGGGGGGGGAGGGTTAAGATGGATGTTCTAAACTAATGTTTAAACCCCAACTGACAGAATACAGGGAAAAATCCAAAAAGTAAAACTCAATGACATCTCCAAGACCACCTCTGGATTTGACACTTGTTTGTCTTATTTGAATATGAATGTGAACAACTGCTGCATCGCTAAGCTTTAATCTGAGTATTATGTATTAATGCTACAGCTCCCATTCAGTTCTCATTTGCAGGAATGTCAGGATGTCTGAAACTTATTTGCATTCTTAAAAGATCTGCTGGATTGGATGGTTCACAGGTTCTGGAAATCCCAGAGGTTTTCATTTATCGTTGTGCATTAAGCAGAGAAATACAAAATCCATGATATCAAAGTGCAGAACTACAGGGGCCGGTGGCAGTAGGAGAGAGAGAAATGGTTCTGAACTCTTCCAGACCTGGCATCAAATCTGATTAGGACCAAATAATTTGAAGCACATTTTAGCAGTGTCTGAGAACAGCCAGCAGCAAGATTGCCGAGGTGCATAATGCCACTCAGGCCTTGGGCTTTTGTTCCCTGTGAGGCCATGTGAAAACTCCTCTAAATATCCCTGGGTTTTAATTGCACTTTGGAAACTACTGAAAATACAAATTTACTATTTTGATTATCTCACAAACAGGAGCTCTAGAAACAGACTGTCTTTTTTTCTAAGGAAAGTTATTGTGTTTGTATCATACTGTTGAATAATAGTGTAAGGGCGAAAATGCTGTAAAATAGATGCGGTGTGGGCACAAATTGAAACGCCAATGTCTGAGTCAGAAGGCGGCTAAAAAAAAGTTTGTTACAAATATCAAAATCCCTTCAACTTCTAGTTTCAATATCTCAGGCAAAATTTGGTCTTTTATGTGTTCTACTATATCAATGTGAGATGTCATCGATTAATCACCAGGTTCCGTCTTGTCTTCTCTCAAGTAGCGTGTGAGCACCTGGTGAGAAATGCAATTGCCACAGAATCCCAGGCTGGGCCAGGTTGGAAGGGCCCACCGTGGGGCACCTGGTGCCACCTCCTGCTCCAGCAGGGCCATCCCAGAGCACAGGGCACAGCATTGTGCCCACACAGCTCTGCAATATCCCCAGGGAGGAGACTCCCCCCCTGGCTGGGCTCTGCTCAGGGCTGGCTCAGTGCCCAGCCAAGAAGTTCTCCCTCCTGGGCAGGTGGAACTGGCTGGGCATCAGTTCGTGCCCGTCCCTCTCGTGCCATGGCTGGGCCCCCCGAGCAGAGCCTGGGCCGGGCTCTGCCCCCTCCCTGCAGGCACTGCCCCCCATGGGGAGGTGCCCTCTCAGGGGGTGCTCTGGAGGCTGAACAGCCCCAGCTCCCTCAGCCTTTGCTGCTCCCAGAGCTGCTCCAGCCCTTGGGCATCTCCGCGGGCTGCGCTGGCCCCGCTGCAGGAGCTCCCTGTGCCTGCTGNAACCTGCTAAGGGGGCACCGAGCCCTTCCTGCCACCAGCGGGGAATGAGAGAGCCCCGGGCCAGCCCTGGGGGGCACCAGCAGGGACAGACCTGTAGGTAACTGTAGGTACAACTATGGGGAGCTTTGTGGGAATTCCTACAGGCAATGTGTATGATCTGTGACAAGAATGACCTTGTAGGTTCTCATTTGCTTTCAGGTACCAAAGTATTTGCAGAGGAAGGGATTGTCTCCAACAGTAAAGGCCAAGAGTTTATGATTTTGTCTTTACTTATGTTTATCAGTGGATAGAGGAAAAATAGCTTGGAATAGATGTGTTTGGAGCCATAAGTCAGCACCTTGCTGAAGGTTTCCTTGAATAGTTCCATTTAAGTGGGAGAAATATTAGCCAAGCCAAACACAGCCAAACGGGCTGACATAAATATTCCACAGACTGGGGGATGAAAGACTGTGGGAGCTTTTATTCCTGAATATGCTGTTCAAACATTCTTGGACGTTATTAAGAGGGAGAGTAGGAGGGAGATTTGAGGAGGACCGGGATGAGTATGAACAAACGTGGAAGAGCAACCACTTGTTTAAGAAGTGCAGTGTAATTATGTCATGCAAGTTCATGTCATCCCTATTTCAGAACTCCTTCAGTGCCAGGGAAACACACGGAGTGTGAGTGAGGGATTGTCTCTGGGGACATCCCCCTGTGGTTCTGCCCAGGTTCCTGGTATGGAGGGTGTGGCTGAAACCACCACACTACATTTCTGGTGCAGAAGCGGCTGCAGCTCCAAGTTTGAGCAGATAATGCCTAAAGGCTTTCCTGTCTCATGCAGGTTTTGCATTTGGTGCCTCTTGCTCTCAGTTTGTACCTGCAGGATTAATGGATCTCATCGAACTCTGCATCTGGTGCAGACCCAGTCTCCCTTGAGGACTGGGATTTGAAATGCACACAGTGGGGTAGGTACCCCCTTTTTCCAGAGTGGAAAGGCCATTCCCAGCTGCTCTTCGGCTGTGTTTGCTGAGCAGATCAGCCTGCTGTTTTCCACCACGCTCCCTGCATTCCCACCTCCCCACCCTCACAGCTGGGCAGCTTTGGGGAGGGGTTTCTAAACCACTGGGTGTTTTTCCCAGATGAACCCCAGCCTGTGTGTGCTGGGATGGGAACAGATGGCAGAGCAGGCTGTGCTGCAGCAGGGCTGGGGGAGTGGGAGCCGTGGCCAGCCCGGCGGGGAGGAGCAGCCGGCCGTGGGCTGGGACATGCGTGGGCACCCGGCGGAGCTGCAGCTCCCTGGGGACACAGAGGCAGCCCCTCTGCAGCCTCCTGATGGGTAAGAGCATTTCATAGGAAAGGACTGGCACCAGGTTTTCTGCTTTTAGGAAAAAAGTCAGTGTTAGGAATTAGCCAAATAAAGATAAAAAGCATTTTTTACAGTTCTCCCCATTGGGCTGGTGTTGCATGTTGAAGGATCCATCTCTTTTGTGTTTTACAACAGCCTCTGAAAGGAGTAAGATTTATTGTGGGAGAGGGGCTAATGAACCTGGAGGAACAAGGCAATGCCCCTGTGTGAACTGTATGCCATAATTCCAGGGTTGGAGTTGTTGACCCTGGAGAAGAGACAGCTCTGGGGAAACCTCAGAGCCCCTTCCAGTGCCTAAAGGGGCCCCAGGAGAGCTGGAGAGGGACCTGGGACAAGGGATGGAGGGACAGGACACAGGGAATGGCTTCAAACTAACAGAGAGTGGGTTTACTGAAGAAATCCTTCCCTAGGAGGGTGGGCAGGCCCTGGCACAGGTTGGGCAGAGAAGCTGTTGCTGCCCCATCCCTGGGAATGTCCAAGGCGAGGTTGGACGGGGCTTGGAGCACCCTGGGCTGGTGGGAGGGGTCCCTGCCCATTGCAGGGGGTGGAAGAAGATGATCTTTAATGTCCCTTCCAACCCAAACCATTGTGTGACTCTATAAACCCACTCAAATCATCGCTTGTTGAAATGATCCGTTCCTGGCCGGGCTGGCACAGACAACACCTTGCAGTGGTGAATCAGTCCCTGTAACCTGCTGTGTGGGTTATGAACCCTCCACATGTCAAGCTTTCAAAGCTCCGGAAGGTTCAGTGCCTTATTTAATTCCTGTTTCTGTTGTGTCTGATTTAACATAAAGCCATCCTGGACTCAGAGGTTTCACAGTGACCAGCTTGAAATCCCTGTTGATCAAACTTTTTCCTGAGGTACTGTAACATTTTGAGTGACCTGCATTTAGGAGGAAATTCACTAAGACACTTAAAAACTGGGTTTGAGGCTTTATTTTATCATTAGCAGTAAACTCTTTAAACATGTTTCAGATGCAATTGTAGCACAGAGCACAGGAAGAGAACTCATAATCTGATTATAGTTTTAGAGTTTGATCTCCGATCCTTGTGCAAAGCAACCAAGTTCCACCAGCTGGGTGAAGCAAGCATTTACATGCAGGAGAAACTAGGCAGACATAAATATATATGAAATGTATTCAGAAAACAAGAAATAATGCTAAAACAAATCTTACTTTGACTCAAGTTTACTTTCTGCTGCCAAGAAAAATATGACTGAGTTGATTTTCCACAAAAGGTTGACAGTAAATCAGGTTTTCATTGCTCCAATTTGACAGCAAATCTCATAATAAAAATGCCAGAATAGTGCTCTTTTCATATTATTAGTAGTTGCTGGAGACTTTTGGAAGATGGTGGTTTTCTAAGAGATTGTAGGAACACCACCTGTATGGTTTGCACAAGGAATAGGGATGTGGATTTCCAAACCTGGAGCAGATCAGTTGTGTTAGTTGTAGAGGATACAGTTGTGTTTGTGCTTTTCCTGGTGTTAACTTTTAATGTACTTTGCAGGCAACATCCACCCCCATTTTTTGCTACAGACCAGGAGAAAACATGACTGCAAAGCAATTCTGCTGCCCCCACCCTGACCCTGCATAGGGATTTTGGTTCATGAATTTGCCTCGGAAGCAGCCAAAGAAAGCAAATTCTATGAATATTTCAAGACCTGATCAGTATTCTTTATTTTTTCGAGTTATGGATAAAAAGTCATAAATTTCTGTGTAAAAATGCAAGACCAGACTTTGAGAGAAGTGTAGAGATGGAGTTTGATGTGGGAGATGTTGTAGGAAAATGTACATAGTGTAAGCATCCTTATAGGTAACATTTGCTTAATTAAAATAAGGGGGATAATTTTCAAAGCTGCTGCAAAGATTAAGGATTCTTGCTTCCTGAAAAATGTGAATTTGCATTCCTTGGCTGCAATAACACTGCTCTTCATGCTGGTTTTTAAATATCTTTTAAAGTCTTATATGAGTTACAAAAAACACTTTGGAAAGGTCTATCCACAAACAACCTAGAGCCCTGATTTAAACCTAAAACTTAGGCCCAGCTCTTACCCCATTCCCACACTCCAATTCCTAAGCACACTATTTTAATCATGGAATGATGGAATGGTTTGGAAAGGACCTTAAAGCTGATCCCATCCCCCCCCCTGCCATGGGCAGGGACACCTCCCACCAGCCCAGGTTGCTCCAAGCCCCGTCCAGCCTGGCCTGGGACACTCCCAGGGCTGGGGCAGCCACAGCTTCTCTGCCCAACCTGTGCCAGGGCCTGCCCACCCTCCCAGCCAGCAATTCCTTCCCAATATCCCATCTCTCCCTGCCCTCTGGCAGTGGGAAGCCATTCCCTGTGTCCTGTCCCTCCATGCCTTGTCCCCAGTCCCTCCCCAGCTCTCCTGGAGCCCCTTTAGGCTCTGCCAGGGGCTCTCAGGTCTCCCTGGAGCCTTCCCTTCTCCAGGGGAGCCCCCCCAGCTCTCTCACCTTTCCTCATAGGAGGAAAGTTTTCCATCCCTTTTCCATCCCTTTAATCATCTTCATGGCTCTTAAGAAAGAGGGAGAAGTCCTCAAAAATTAGAAATACATCAAAAGATGTTTCAGGTTTGATGACAGGAGTTGTTTTTCGGGCAGTCATCAGTTGTAGAACTTAAGTTAGTCTTCAGTTGCAGCCTTGAAAATGAACTTTGTCAGCACGATATTGTACAATGGTTCTGCCACTATGCCATTTGTGCTCATTCTTATTTATTGCATTTGGGTCAATTCAGTGTGTGTTTCGGTGCATGTGAATGAGCTTCCTTTGAGAGGAAACTAAACCCTGAGCCACATTCTGGTGGGCACAAAATGCTCTGCTCCCCAAAAGCCCAGGCTGATGGAACAGCCACGGTCTGTGGCTGTGTTGTCATCTCCCAGTGCCATGTGAAACCAAGGGCTGGAGCATCTGTCTCTTTTGATAATGTTAAATTCCAAAATAATCCCCAACTGAACAGCCTTTCTCTTTTGTAAAACAATATTCAGGGCTGCAAGCCCTTGATGATTAGAGGAAGAGTGTTCTGCAGTGTGAACAATGCACAGCATGATGCATCTTCATTACCAAAATGCAAAATGATGATCATTTATCATAAAATCTGCTGACAATGGGCATTAATCTCTTAGCAAAGCAAGTAGTAACCTCAGTTCCCGTGGCATTGCAATTCATTTTGTCCTTCTCCCTCCACTCCACACATGAAAAACTGGTCATTCTCTGGGCAAAGTAATTGCAGCATTAATGGTGTGGATTTTTGTGGGTGAAATATGGAACTATTTTGGTGGGATGTGGATTCAATGGTGGCCAATGGGCAGATCATGCCCGTGTTTGTGCAGAGCAGTGCATGTGCTCCAGGAGCAGGTTTCCTCCCATCCTCAATCCTACACCAGCTTTCTTTACAGCAAACAGGAGTTCATTCAGGAGGAAGTTTCAGCAAAACTTTTCTATGCTGGAAACAATTTTTTTCTTTTGCAAAATATGATGGAATACTTGGATATCTTCAGAAATACACACAGATGTACTGTGTGCTGTTTATTCTTTATGATTGAATAGTTGCCTTTTTGTGTGTTTGTGTTTGTATTTATGGAAGAGAGAAATTATTTGGTCAAGGAGACCAAAGTTATACATTCCCACACACATCTGGAGTCTCATTAATGAAGCTTTAACCCGTTTTTCTGAGGTAAATTTTGAAGACTCATAAAATGCTAAAATGCCACATTGTTTCCCTTCGCAGGATGTTTTTTTGGAAGTCCAGCCAGCATCCTCGTATTTCCCCAAATTTCCATCAGCCTTCAAAGCTGTGGGTGATTTCCCAAATCTGACTACCCAATGTACACAGGGCATTTATTCCACCTCGGGACCAAAGTGTGTGTCCCTAAATATCCCTGTTTGTGCCTGAAGAGCAGGGCAAGCTGGCTAATCCCAGTGGAACATACAGCTCCTGTGCTGGGCAGCCTGGGGAAGGGAAGGCTCCAGGGACACCTGAGAGCCCCTGGCAGTGCCTAAAGGGGCTCCAGGAGAGCTGGGGAGGGACTGGGGACAAGGGATGGAGGGACAGGACACAGGGAATGGCTTCCCACTGCCAGAGGGCAGGGATGGATGGGATATTGTGAAGGAACTCCTGGCTGGGAGAGTGGGCAGGCCCTGGCACAGGTTGGGCAGAGAAGCTGTGGCTGCCCCAGCCCTGGGAGTGTCCCAGGCCAGGTTGGACAGGGCTTGGAGCACCTTGGGCTGGTGGGAGGTGTCCCTGCCCATGGCAGGGGTTGGGATGGGATGGGCTTTAAGGTCCTTTCCAGTGCAAATCCATCTGTGATTCTGTGAATTAACAGCCCTGAGAAGAATTTTGGTTCTTTTCTTGGCTGAATCCCAACACTTTGTGCACTCTGGGCAGGTGGGTCCTGTTGGGTGCATCCCTTACAATGTTGAAGTAAAACAGGAAGCAGCAACCTGCAAACTGTCTCTGCTTCCATTGACATGTCCCAGTTGCCAGCAGGTGACCTGTGACTATAACCTGCATTTTGGCCATAAAAAAGGAGGTGAGATGAGTCCAGCAAATGTACAATGTGATTTATAGCCAACCAAAGAGAAGATACAGTGTGCCTCTTGCTCTGCTGGGTCTCACTCCCCATGAGGAGCCCTGGGCTCTGCCCTCTGCCCACCAGGCTGCCCTGGCACAGGTCCTGGTGTGTTTGCCCTTGGAGCTGGGGGAAAGGTGAAGTCTCCAACCCAGTCCATGCCTGGAAGCCCAAATCCTTTTTGAACTGTCCATGGGCATTCCATGGCATGGTCTCACCGGGGTAGACAGCAGAGAAACAGCCCCCAGAATTCTCCCAGTCCCCCCAGCTGTGTTCTCCATCCCAGGGAGGACTCACATCCACCCAGCAAAAGGATGGAAAGCGCCAGTCAGGGATTTGACTGTTCAATATTTTAGGCTGGGGAAGGGCAGAGAATATATTTGAGTCTAAACAAATTACAGATAAGTGCCTGATGTGTTTTAGGGTAGGTATTTGATAAGAATAAAAATTGCTATGAATTTTTCCGTGCTTTCTGAGTTGACAGCCTTCATGAAAATATGTAAACTACTTTAATGAAAACCTCAGGCATTGTCTCCTTGTTATTTTTCCTATTCCAAGCTGCACTTATCAGGAATAAAACAGCAGATACCAAAAGTTGTGTATTCTGCTCTTCTCTATTGGTTTGGAAGGCAAAAACTACTTAAATAAAGGAAAATGCATGATATCAGTTGTGCTTCTTAATCAGTAATTAAAATAGGAACAATATCATTAATCTGCTATTTTATACTTTGCAGGTGATCGACATATAATCTCAACAGCTATGGCTGAGAAGGGCAGTTAAGGTACTGTGATCATTTCCCTTTTCATAGGGGCATGTTTTTGCTGAAAATGATTTCCAAACACTCTCTCCACTAATCTGTTTAATAACCTGTATTCCTTGAGGCTGAGTTCGACTCTGGATGAGTTTTTTTCCTCCATAATTTACCGCTTTGTCCACTGCACTTCCTGAAAACTACATGATTTTTTTCCCCTTATATTTCTTATCTTTTAGTTTTCTGGTTTTAAATTCAGTCCTGTTTTAAGATGTGTGTGTAGACATACAATGAGAATAACATCTCCATGATCTGCTTGTGACTGAAAGTCGTGTCTTTGAAACATTAACTCAAAAAATGTTGTGGGGAAAGGGTGGGAAATCAGTCCTTCTGGAATGCTGGTTGCTGAGTGGAATCACAGGATGGATATCGGCTCAGCAGCTCTGCTGTTGCACAGGGAAAAGAGGGTTGCTTTGGTTGGAAATACACATCTCGTGGCCAGAATTGCCTCTCTTCAAGTCATGTTTCCTCTCGTGAATTCTAGCTGGCATTTCAAACAGTAGCAGGGTGGAAATGTGTCAGGTTCCTCCTCCTGGGCGCTTTGCACTGAACTCAGGTGGCAACACAAAATGTAACGAGAAAAGTATTTCCTTTCCTATGAAAAATTCAGGTAAGACCAAACACTTGATGAACAATGTTAAAAAGTTGTTCTAAAATGACAGGAAATAACTCCTGCCAAAGCAATTGTCATGGCAACATTTCCATTCCACTTCTGAGCACTCACTGTTGGTTTGATGTTGCTGTCGGAGTAATAAGCTGTAAAATCAATCCTGGAATTCCAAAGTCTCCTTTTTGTTGGGAGTTTTTGTGGCTCAGTCTGTGTGATTTATTTGAGGATGAGTAAAGGATAGGAAAGCTCTTGGTTTTGTTTGCTGTTCCTTTGGAGAAACTGAATGCTTTACTTTTCCCATTTTTATCTCCTGTCTCTAACAAAAACTTGGAGTGTTTATTTCCATATGGGAATAATGGACTCTGATGTGTGAATACTGTGCAAAAGAGATCCTGAAAAGTACATGCAGATTAGGTTTTTCCTTAGGTCAGGCTTTGAACAAAGAGTAATCAAGAAGGTCCTAAGTGAAAAGTGGGATAAAAGGCAACACTGTTATCAGCAGGTGATTTTATCTGACTGCGGGGATGGTTCTTTTTGCTGAGCCAGTGAAGAGCTGGGACTGCAGGGATGGGGGGCTCGGGATATGGAGATTTATAGGAAGCATTTACTCAGTACAGTTCCTGAAGGAAATTATTATTTAAAGTGGAGATGGAGCAGATTAATCCAGGAATTAATCCAAACCAGATTAATCCAAGAAGCTGGCTAAGGCAGATAAGGAGTTGGGAAGAGAGGGGACCGGGAGGGGATGTACTGAGAGGTGGGCTTCGGATTGCAGGGCAGGTACTGGGAGCATTCCTAAGGGGCAGGTGCTGTGACCAGCCCTCTGTAATTCTTCTTTAATAACCTTGGCACAAGGTCTTTGATAGAGTTTTTTTAAACTCCTGTAATGCTGTGAAGGACAGTGTTCTCCAAAAGAATGTTGTTGACTTTGTGGATTAGTGTCGCAAAGGCAGGATAAAATTCACTAATCATAAGCACAGTGCCACTCTGCTAGGGACCAGGAGCAGGGGGTGCTTTAAACATGAGTTTCAGCAGATGGAAGCTCACCTGTTTTTAAAGAGGTGTTTGTGTGCAGCACCCAGCTGAAGCTTTCAGAACTACAACATTTCCCACAACACCTGCTCAGCAAAGAGCTGCAATTTGCCCTGCAGAGCTGTCAGCCTGGTGTTCTATAAATTCACAATAAATAAACCTTGGGGTTTAAATACCGGGTTCTGAGCATTACTCTGTGGAGCTCAAAGGGGCTGCAGGTGTGAATCCCAACCCTGCATGAGGAGTGGGAAGGTGCCAGACTCAGATTCAGGTTGCTGTAGCAGCTGAGGAACTGATCCATATAACCAGCCCATCCTCCTCCTCCCCTCCAAAATTCCCCAAACTAACCAAAAAACTGGGCTCAAGCAGGCACTAAGTGAGCAGCCCTGCTCTTTGGGGTGGGGGGAGCTGGAGCTGGAGCAGCAGCTCAGCCACAGAGACAGAGCAGGAGGCAAAGCAATCTCTGGCACGAGGGGAGGTCCAGGAGGAATCTGAGGGATAAAATGGCACAGTTTTGGCTGTGGGAGGGAGGAGTGGAGCAGGAACTCACCGTGGGACACATCAACCCCCTGCAAAGACAAACTGGTGCGATCAGTGCTCCTCCCACCTCACCGAAGAACCAGCATGTGGTGTGGGGGTCCAGCTTACTGAAGTGTGTGTCCAAACCTATGGGCTCCTGCCTTCCATGGTGCTGGCCAGGAGGAGAGCTGTGTGTCCTCAAAGTCAGCTTCCTGCAGGAATTCAGGAACTCTAAAGGATCACTGACATGCTGCCTTCAGGGACATCACTCAGCTATCTTTCCTCTAGTTGCAGAATCCTAAAACTAGTGAGAAAAGGGGGAAGGGGGGGGGGGAGCATTTTATAGTAGACTCATAGAACCACAGAATGGTTTGGGTTCAAAGGGACCCTAAAGCCCTGTTCAATCCATCCCCTGCCATGGGCAGGGACACCTTCCACCAGCCCAGGTTGTTCCAAGCCCTGTCCAACCTGACCTTGGACACTTCCAGGGGTGGGGCATCTTAGCACAATCCCACCTCCAGAGCAGCAGCCCCAGAGTCACACCAAAATGATATCATGGCAGGAAAAAGGAGCAGATGAACCCCAAAATGGGACCTCATGAGTGAAATATGGGTATGCTCTACTCTGTGGCTGACCCACTGAGGATTAGGGATTAAAGCCAAGAAGGTGAGAAAGAAAAGGAATGTTCTACAGATCAGCAAAAAACTGGTCGAAAGATATGAACCAGAAGGTAGCACTAACTGAGAGGTTTTCTGAGTGAGAGTGTGACAGCAGGGCAGTCTCCAAAGAATCTGTGCACAAACCTGTGATACTCAACTGATAAATGAACTGCAAAAGAGACAGCATGTGCTGCTGATGCCTTTATTTGCAACACTGAAGCCGAGTGCTGACTGTGCAAAAGTGCAGGGGAACTGAGCAGAACAAAATGCCTGGGCAAGGCTGTGGCAGGTGAAATCCTCTGCAGGTGGGTGCAAAGTGAAGAAGGCAAAAATCCCACACATGAGGTGCTGAATGCTGAGCTAACCATTGCCATTCAGTGGCCAAAATGTGGGGCATTCAAAGATGCTTTTCTGAGGATCATCATAATGGAATTGTCATAGAAAGGTCTGGATTGGAAGGGGCCTTAAAAACCATCCCATCCCACCCCCTGCCATGGGCAGGGACATCTCCCACCAGCCCAGGGTGCTCCAAGCCCCGTCCAACCTGGCCTTGGACACTCCCAGGGCTGGGGCAGCCACAGCTTCTCTGCCCAACCTGTGCCAGGTTAACTTTAGTTATGGAAGTTTTGTAACAGGACCTGGAAAATACAAAGATTCATGAAACGCATGAACTGCAAGTGTTTGGGGCCAGTTGGTTATTTAGGGAAATTTTCCCATGGGATAAATATCTCTGCTCTTCCTTAGGGGCTGCTCCATTCAGGGAGGGCCCGCTGGGCTTGATGGACCCTCCTGTGAAGGGCTGATTGTGGCTTGTCACAGAGCTTAAAGTGGGAGGAGCGAGAACTGCTGTTGATGGAGCTGCTAAAAAATCCCAAACTGCTGAAAGGAATTTCAGGCTGTACTGGCGAGTGGGGACAGGGAAGTGTTTGCCCAGTTGTTAAAGGCTCACACTGTCCTGGGTGGTTTTGTCATCAGATGAAGATGGGTGCAAAGCTGGAGAGTGGAGAGAAGGATCCGTAGTTGCATGGTGTGCCACCATCCCTCCCTGTGCCAGGGCTGCCTGGGATTTAATTGCTTTTGTAGCAAAATAAAGAGGTGTTCCATTTCTGAAAATATATGGAGAGGTTGAATATGAGGAAAGAGAACCTACTAATATGGCTAGAAAGGCTAATGGACTTGAGTGTGTCTCGAGTATGTTTAAACGGAAATTGGAAAAATATAACCAGAGAGACGAGAGAAATTCCAGAAGGACTTTGCAAACACAGCTGGGACACAAACCCACTGCTTCTCCAAGATGAATTCCATGGCAGGGATGGGATTTCTGAGGAGAAGCCCACGTGCAGTTCCCAGGAACAGCCTGCAACACCAACAGTTCATGGGTGTCCCCAAGCTTCGAAGAAACTGGATTTGAAGGATCTCTCGAGTGTATTTACTGTTGGACAGTAATGCTGTGTTTGGTTATTCCTCTGCCTTGGGACTTCACAAGTTGCCTCAGGAGTCCAGGGTGCTTACTTGGTTTCTGGGATGTTTCCCTTCCTCCAGCACAGCTGGATTGGTACTGTAGATCCTACAGATGTTTCCATGGGATGTGTTCAGCCACCTCAGGGTGCTGCCGTGTCACTCAGACCCTCCCCCTTCCTCCTCCACTTTTCCCACCATATACTATAACTCTGGAGACTTTCCAGCTCATCTCTTAAAGATCATGGCTTGGTAATGGTTGCAGTTGAAGCTGGAGATAAATGACCCACAGAGAGCTGGATGGTGACACTTGGATGCAGCAGCCTGAATTTCTTGAATTTATGTCCAGGACATAATGTTAGACCTGCTAAGATCTCAAATATTTGGAGCCATATACAGCAGAGGTGCTAAAAGTCCCCAAGTCCATTCTGCCATTTTAAAGCAACTTAATTTTAGAAATAATTTAATGGAGATCTCTTACGAAAGAATAAAAAAGGCAGATTAAAAGAATGTTATGAATATGAGATCCTAAAACATGTCAACTAAAACATCTTCATCAACTTGGTGTTTATAACAGATTTACAGCAGTGGAAAATATCCTGAGGTGTGTCATTGCAAAGCCAGGACTGAAAAAGTCGTGAGGACTTGAAACTAATTTTTTCTTTGTTTGTTTTTTGTTTTACAATGAAAGGAAGCTGTAATATTGTGGGGATTTTAAAAACAAACAGAAAACTGTAAACATATAATAGGATGAAAAATGGTGCCACTGTCAGCTTACATCCAACAGGACCCTAAAGGACAGATGTTCTGGGAGAACAGATATCCATTAGAGCTTGATGGAAGGGGGAGATTTTGAAAGGTAGCCAGAACCTACAGATGGAAACTTTAAATAAATAAAAATCAGTTTCTAAGTAGCCAGTGCAAATAATGCAGGGAATGTGTAATTTGTCCTGGTTGGTTCAGCCCAGCAAACAAACACGCCTGTGCATTCTGAATGGATTGGAAGGGATGGAACAGCCATGCCATGGGATGAGCTGAGGGGGAGCACAGCCAGCCATCCTCCTGGGAACCTGCAGTGGGGATATGGGGAGCAGAGCCAGCCATCCTGCTGGGAATGTGCAGTGGGGATATGGGGAGCAGAGCCAGCCATCCTGCTGGGAATCTGCAGGAGGGATATGGGGAGCAGAACCGGCCATCCTGCTGGGAACCTGCAGTGGGGATATGGGGAGCAGAGCCAGCCATCCTGCTGGGAATGTGCAGTGGGGATATGGGGGAGCAGAGCCAGCCATCCTCCTGGGAATCTGCAGAAGGGATCTCAGGGCCTGGGAAAACAGCAAAGACTTTGCAGAATTTGGTTTGGGCCAGTGCCCCCTCTCTTCCCTGACACTGCAACAAGAATTAGTTTGGGGGTGCTCCGTCCCTCATGAGTCCTTTTGCCTGTTTTAAAGATCAATAAAGGCCAAAGGAGAGGGAGGAGATGTAGAAGGACATTGTGTGTTTGAGTGCATAAAGTGATAAAAGATGGATTAAAAAGTCATCTCACAAAGTCCAGCATTTTCAGTTGTTTCTTAGCAGAGGAAGTGTTTTTTGACAGAGTAGCACAAACAAGGGCAGTCTCCTTTTGAGAGGGGCCCCTCCAGTGTCCCACCAAGGCACAGGGACCCCCAGCAGCAGCAGAGGGTGAAGGCTTTGCCAAGTCACACACCAAAAGAGGCTGGGGATTGTTCATTTTGAGAAACCAACCACAAAACTCAGCAGAATTTGAATGTCCAAGCAACAGCCAAGAGAGTGTTCACTTAGAAAGAAACCCCACACTGGCATCTGGAGGTCATTTCATTGTGCTGGTTGTGAAACAGAGAACAACTGTGAAAAGGAGATGGTGCAGCTCAGTGTGGCACAGCTGCCTGCTCTCCTGCTCCGAGAAGAGAAGTCATTTTGCACTGGACACTGAGGACCAGAAGTCTCCTGTGAGGACAGATAGAACTGTGGTTTTCCTGGCAAATACAGCTGCCCTTCTTTGGAACATAAATAGAACTTTCCAGTCTTTGTGTACAATTCCAAACCCCTGCCAAACAAACAAACATATGAAAAACTCCCAAACAACTAAATAATTTTTTTTAATTGCTTTCAGAACAAAATTATAAAATATCTCAGTAGGAGAAAAATGGTCTAAAGATCTCTTTTCATGTTCCCATGAGAGCTGTTCTTCTCTTAATTTCAGATCAGGGGCAGGCTTGTCGCCACCATCAGCTGTAAATCTTGTCCTGTAGCCCCTTCCACATGAAATCCATGTGAAATGGAGTCTCTCCAGCAGGAGAGCAGGTGACACCAAGCTGGGGGTGCAGTGACACACCTGCNGGATGGAGCAGCTCTGCTGGGAGGGAAGGCTGGCAGAGCTGGGATTGGCCAGCCTGGAGAAGGGAAGGCTCCAGGGAGACCTCAGAGCCCCTTCAGTGCCTAAAGGGGACTTAGAAAAAGGAGGGAGAGGGATTTTTGCATGGGCAGACAGTGTCAGGACAAGGGGCAATGGTTTTAAAGTGAAAGAGGAGAGATTTACATGGGATATTGGGAAGGAATTGCTGGCTGGGAGGGTGGGCAGGCCCTGGCACAGGTTGGGCAGAGAAGCTGTGGCTGCCCCAGCCCTGGGAGTGCCCAAGGCCAGGTTGGACGGGGCTTGGAGCAGCCTGGGCTAGTGTATGAGCAACCTCCATGGCAGGGGTTTGGAGAAAGATGGTTTTGAGACATTAGTGATTCTATGAGTCTATGATTTCTGTTCTAGTTTCCGTTCCCTTAACGCCTCACTTGCTTTTTTGCATCACAGCTGGGCAGTTACAGAGTACCAAGAAAATGTCCGTATCTGTTGGGTTTCAGGTCTCACATATTATTGCAGGGGTAAAGCACTGACATTAGAGGAACCAATTTAGAAATCCATGTTATTAAATAAATTCTTACTGTTGAACATTTTGATGGGGGTTTGATGCAAGAGAGAAGTTGCTGGCAAAAGTATGTCATAAATCAAAGACTTCACATTAATTAGCAGAGGATGGAGGAGACTTTGCATTTCCATTTGCTAAAAACCAGTGTGAAGAAATTATTTTAAACAACATGCAGCTCCTTAGTGAAACCTTGAACTGATGTGATTTAATAAATGACTCTGCCTTTTTGTTCTCTGGTTTCTGACAGTTTGGGTGGTCTGGTAATCAGTTTTGCCACCATGCCCTGTGCCACTCGATGCCCTCTTTCACAGGGAATGCTTTAGCAAAGTGCAGGATAGGATGTCAGGTGCCTGGCCAGGTTTGGTTTGGTTTGCTTGGGGTTTGGTTGGATTGGTTGAGTTGGGTTTAGTTTAGTTGAGTTGGTTTGGATTTGGTTGGGTTGGATTTGGTTGGGTTGGGTTTAACACAACATCTTCCACCACAACATTTCACTGTTCTTTATGGCAAACCTTGCTATGCTTAAGCTGCCTGATATGAGTGCGGCAGGATGGCAGGACCTGGACATGAACCCAGGGGTGCCCAGGGGGGCAAGGAGGCCAAGGGCACCTGGGCTGTGCCAGCCATGGGGTGTCACAGCCCCAGGGCAATGCCCGTCCCTGTGCTGGCACTGCTGGGACCCCTCCAGGG
>VXBX01004293.1:557989-588444 GCA_013400415.1 Scytalopus superciliaris | reverse complement strand
CTCCCAGGGAACAGGGACAGGAGGGGAGGGAATGGCCTCAGGCTGGGCCAGGGCAGGAGCAGGGGGGACAGCAGGAAAAATAATTTTCATGGCAAGGGTTGGCATTGGAAGGGGCTGCCCAGGGAGGTGGTGGAGTCCCCAGCCCTCTGAGTGTTTAACAGACATATGGATGTGTCACTTGGGGACACGGGTTAGTGGTGAACATGAGGGTGGTGGTTTATGGTTGGACTTGAGGATCTTCAACTTCTT
Organism: Scytalopus superciliaris; assembly: GCA_013400415.1. Classification (NCBI taxonomy): domain Eukaryota; kingdom Metazoa; phylum Chordata; class Aves; order Passeriformes; family Rhinocryptidae; genus Scytalopus; species Scytalopus superciliaris. The sequence goes on along the minus strand of VXBX01004293.1, from coordinate 588,195 downwards.
TTCCAGCCTTAATGTGATTCGGTGATTCCATGACCGCCCTTGTGCTGCCCATCTATGTGTACCCAGGTCAGTACATTCAAGCAAGCTTAAGGGCAAGACTGTCCTTTATTACAGCAAAAATGACCTTATTCTTCAGAAACTGGGATTAATTTTTATTAATTTTGCTGCAGTATGTGCACTGCTGTTGTTTCTCTTCTCAAAGCAGTGGTACTTGCACGTTAAAAGTGTTGTGTTAGTGCAGTGCTGTTTTCTTGCTGCATCCATCTAACTCTGGAGAATTATTTCTCCAGACACAGATTTATCTTATTTTCACTGTGATCTTCATTCTCTGTACTGAAACAATGCCATAAGGAACAAAACGTTGGTTGCAGTGTTGATCAAACAGCATCCTGGTGGGAGCCAGCCAGCAGCACCAGCAATTACAGTTTATTAGACACCTCTTCTTAAACAGCTGATTTTCTTACACCTGATATTATGTGTTTGCTAATAGGCCACATATCTTATTTATGCATCTCCCCCTCCTTTACCTGCCCCAGTAATTGTGCTCCAAGCACACGCTTTTGCACATAAATAGGATCATCAGTTGGAGCTAATCCAGTTTACAGATTCTCTCAGTCAAGCAGCAGCAGGGCTGATTTGAATAGTCAAACTGGAAGCCTCACACTGTCATTAGCCTTCTATCAGTGTTCAGGTTCTGTTCAGAATCTGAGCTCATTTATCTGATAACCCAGATGTTTCTTCCTGCTTGAGCTGTGTGGTTTTACACATGGGTAGCCCCAATGTCCATTTTATGGTTACCTTTACCATAATGTCACTTAATTGTAAAATCAGTAGCTCTTGGGTATTGCAAGAAGAGAAGTGAGACAGAGAAATATTAAGGAAAGTACTTGTTGTTTGACTCTATCCCAGCCAAAACCAGGACAGGATGTTTTTAGGGGCATTTGAATGTAGGGGCCAGTAAGAGAAACTCCTGCATGGAAATCAGAGTGGATTTTGCAGTTTGGATGTCCCCAGGAGGAGTGGCAGCCAAATCTGGGCTTGCTGCCTGGAGAAATGGACCCTCCTTGGAGTACAATGCTCTTACACCCCTGACTTTATTCCCTATATATATTTCTGTTCTGTGCATTAACAAAACAAATCCTTTTGAAGGTTTTTGTATGATTTCAACTGAGGCCAGGCTTTTCTTGGTTAAAATCTTCCCTTGTTATTTCTGTGGGTAGTGTAGAAGTCCTCCCTGACATAAGAGCAAAGTATTTCCATGGTAAGAATAAATAACATGCACACTGACCTTTCCATCCCAAGGAGAGTGTCTGTTTGAGAGCTTCACAGCTCCTGCCTCGGTGCAGGCTGACATTTGCAAGGTTGATAAGTTGGTTATTTGGATGTAAATCGACATGGAAAGAAAAACAGTCCCAATAGTTGTGGTAAGAGTCCACTTTTTCTTGGCTTAATATAGTATAATGGACAGAAACCCGCCATGGATGCATAATTTAAGTGGGGGCTGCTATGTGCCAGGTCTGGAAAGGGCAAGAGTTAAAATGTAATTGATTAAAGAGAAAAAAAATGCCTATCAGGGATTTTGCCCACTATGCCTTAAAGCATCTTTGCAAGCAACTACCCGTGGTGATAGTATTTTAGGGATTAGTAGCAGGCTGTGGAACATGAGTCATCTTGAATTCTAATCAAGATGTTCAAGCCTCTGATACAGAGAACTGGGAAAAAGGAAGGTTTGGAGGTTTGTTGCTTCATTTGAAGCCCCTCTGTCTTTTCCTGGCATTCCTGCCCACCAGGAGGGTCAGTGGTTTGCTCTGGCCACAACAGCAACCAGGCTGCCCACACTCCTTGGTCCTTGTTTAGCCAAAGCTTCTTCCCAGTGTTCCACAAATCTCTGGGCATTCTGTCCAGGCACAAGCTCACTGGTGCACACCTGTCAGGGCAGGTTTAACTTCGGAGCAGGTAAGGAGCTTTCACACAGCACAAACCCTACAGGAATGCAGCAAGGTCTGCTATGATGTGGAGATGAGCAGAGGAACACGAGATCCCAACCTTCCTGACACTGCTGGTTCCCTGAGGTCTGAGCAGCTCTGGAATTTATATGGAGACACTCAACAGTGCTGGCACAGACCTTGCTGCTGAAAATACCAGCGCTCGGGGGTGATGGTTCAAACTGCACAGCCCCGAAAGCGCCTTCAGCCCCAAGACTTGCAGTGCCAGGAGGAGAATCACAGGACTGGTTTTGATGAAGCTCACAAGGCTGATGTGTTCTCATAGAACATCCTGAGCTGGAAGGGACCCACGGGGATGATCCAGTCCAGCCCCTGGCTCTGCCCAGGACACCCCAACAATCCCACCCTGTCCCTATCCTGTTGTCCAAACCCTCCTGGAGCTCTGCCGCCCTCGGGGCTGTGCCCACTGCCCTGGGGAGCCTGGGCAGTGCCCACCACCCTCTGGGGGAAGAGCCTTTCCCTGAGATGCCCCCTGAGCCTGCCCTGGCACAGCCCCAGCCCTTCCCTGTGTGCTGTCCCTGCTCACCCAGAGCAGAGATGGAGCTGCCCCTCCACTGCCCTTTGGGAGGAAGCTGTGTTATGGCAATGTGAACAACCTTGTACTTCATTATTCTCCATCTTCCCATTCATAGATTTTTTTGGAGATACAGGCAAGTTGTTACACTCCCCACTGCTGTTCTGGGAAGATAAAGCTGTTTATTTAGAGGCTTCCCAGCTTTTTCTGTGCTTCTGACGCTCAAAGACCAGTGACTAATTCAGTGGTTCATTAAACATGACTGTTTATAAAATCATACTGACTGTGTAAGACTTTCTGCTTCTGAATTCTTGGTGATCATTGCAAACTTTTAATCCTTACGTGGAGAGGGCTCACAAAACACTTTCCTGCTCTTCTCTTGTTCCACGCTCTTAAGCACACACAGGCCGCTCTGTACTGGAAGCTGTTCCAAATCAAGCTGAAGCTGAGACAGAGCATCTTGGTTTTGTTGCATCCCAGGAGACTTTGAACATGATATTCTCAAACCCAGAGCTACTGAAAGGTGGGAATGTGAGCCTTTCCCCTCTCCTCTCGCTCAGTGTGGGTGCAGTGAGGCAGCAGATTTGATGCTCTGGTTGGTGACCCTTGCCATGCCCTGCTGTGGGCTCTGTGTGTGTGTGGGTGTTCCCCTCGGGGCTTTGCTGCCTGTCCATCTGCAGGAGGTGCCTGTGATGGCCTGGCCTGTGGCAGACCTTTCTTGGGCCAAGGCTTGGTACTCAGCTGCCTCTTCAAACTTTAGTGGAGCATCATCTCGGACTCATTTCCTGGTTTTAGGGGGGTGTTGTGGGCTTTGTCCCTCCATAGAGTGAGTGATGCCAGGCCCTGGCAAGCTGAGTAAGACAGGTATTGAGGAGATCATAGCCCAGATTAAACCCAAAGGTAGCCCAGAACTTTTAGTAGGACTGATCCATTTTTTACTAGCCCTTGCTTTGAAACTGCCATTCTTGACAGAAAAGTGGTGCAGTGCACAGTACATTTCCTAAATACTGGGACTTTCCCATGCTTTTATTTATCCAGTCTGTCCCCTGTTCTCACCTTAACCCTGGAACTTGTTATTAAATTTGTAGAAAAAGAGCCTTACAGAATAAATGTATATTCACCTACTTCAAATTTATTGGCAAACATCACAGCAAAGCCAACCCGGTCTCCTTCAGCCTCTGAGACCTGTGAGTCAGCAGAGTGAAACAGCCCACTGCCTTTTATTGGGTGTTATGCACTTGACAGCCAAGTCAAATGCCAAGCTTGGAGAGCAGTAATTCAATTGCTGACTAATGCACTGACTGTGATGGGTGACCTCTGCAGTCAGGTCCAGCTTCAAGTAAGAGATGCCTCTTTGGAGGCCTCTGGTTTTCCAGGGTAATGTTGGCAGTTCTGAATCCCAACCCCCACAACTGTTTCATTTCCAGTCTCCAACAACAAGGCTTTGGATCTGGGGAGTAAATGAGAGTCCATGTCCGTGCTACTCCCAAAAAGACAGTGGGCTGGAGTGGCTGCAATGGCATCTCATCCAGAAGAATGAGAAAACTGATTTTTAAATGGTCATTTTGGAGAGAGTCCAGAGGGGCACCAGGATGGTCAGAGGGCTGGAGCAGCTCTGCTGGGAGGGAAGGCTGGCACAGCTGGGATTGGCCAGCCTGGAGAGGAGAAGCTTTGGGGTGACCCAACTGTGGCCTTGCAGTGCTGAAGGGCAGATGATTTCAGAGCATCTCCTGAGCCATCTGCACTAATCATTGTAAAGGCATTTTCATGGTCTTGATTGTGATTGCCAGTGGGAAACATTGACATGAAAGAATTTAAGCAAACCTGCCTAAAATGTGCAACTGGTGCTAGCAGCTTGTTCAAACTCCATTGTGTGCCTTCCTCGAGCACTGGAACCAGAATTCATCCAGGTGATTAATTTTAAAGAGGAAAAATTATGCAAGAAGAAAATTCTGCAATCTCTTACCTTTTCTTTTTTCCTGAAGAAACACGTAGTAGCCACCATTGCAAGACAAAGGCAAATTGAATATGCATGTCCTTAATGTGACATCTCATTCAACACATCCCTCTGTCCTTTTTCCTCTCAGACTTCTCAGGAGGTTTTGAAATGTTAAAAGGTGAGTGAGACAAAACCAAAACATGAACAGATATCCCTTGAAGAAATAAAGACATCATTGCTGTTGAAGGTGACAAAGAGCAACTGGAAATTGATATTTTCCATGCCTCTGCCAGCCCCAGTGGAAGGCTCTGCTGTGATGTTTTAGGAGAAATCTTAATTTTTATCTATTTAGATAGAACTGATCTGCAGTGATTGCACCTCTTTTCTTACACACTTGGGATGAAGGAAGGCAGGACCAGCTGAATAAGAGAAAACCTCTTTGGGATAACAGTGAGGTCACCCATTGGTGTCTCTGAGATATGGATTGATGGTCCTTGTTTTGGAGCCAAAGTGCTTCTGTCATCAACTTAACCTTCCTGCCTCTCTGCCTTCTTCCCGATTGTCCCTCATTTCCCTGTCACCAGCTTCAGCAGGACCTCTGAGAAGACCTAAGTAAGATAGTTTGGATGGCGAAAGGGGGAGACACTGAAAAGAAAAGCAAATTAGCTCTTGGAATAGGGTTTAAAATAACTTAATTTACTGTTATATACTTACATTTTCTCAGTGTCGCCTAAATGAAGAGTGGCCGTGGCACTTCACAACATGGTTTAGTGGCCGTGCTGGCATTTGGTCCAAGGCGGGAACTGATGATCTTGGAGATTTTTTCGAACCTTAATTATTCCATTTTCCTACTGAATTCCAGCATGAATGCAATTTATATTTCTGCCTCCCTTTTTCACACACAGGTGTAAATTTTGGTCAGTGTTGTTGTTTTATTCAGAGAAGTGCAACAGCAGGGCCCTTGTCCAGGGGGTTTCAAGGGAATGTCCTGCTACTTTGGGAAGCACCAGGTGCCTCTCCCATGCCTGGGAAGGGCAGAGGGGGCTGCTTGGGATGGAGTCATGGGAAACAACAACTGAGTGCACTGTGGTTTCTGGTTCAGGAAAACATCTAACATTTTATTGCAAAATGAGAACAGAAATATGAATGCCACTGAATTAAATTCTTGTAGTTTTACATGGTGAAATGTCTTCATTTGGGTACCAAGTTGGTTATCTTTTTTTCCCCCTATTAATTTATGACAATATTTTCTCTTAATTAAGACTAAGAATGAACATTCACAAAAAACAAATAAAAATGTCCTTGAGCAGAATGGATTTAAAGACACCTCAGCACCCTTAAGGCTCCCAAGAGCCACTTCACAGCACAGGCAGCTTCCTAAAGACATTGAGGGAGTCCCAGTGCCAGTTTGGGCAGAGAGGGGACATTCCATTTCTGTCTGAAACCAGGGCAAACTCAGCCAGGTGAGCCCAGAGTCAGGCAATGACCAAATTCCCTGGCTTTGCTTCTGAGGGAGAAAAATAAGGATGTTGTTCAGTAAAAATCCCACCCTTAAAGCAAATAAAAAGTGAGGAACAGCTAAGGATTATGATGGAAGAGACAGGAGGGGAAAAGAATGGGGGAAAAAGGTGAATATGAATCATAAGTGCTGGGAAAAAGATAAATGCAAACATAGCCTTGCTGGATGTGGAAGTGCAGTTGGGATGTGGGTCCTGCTCTGGGTGTGCGTCTCAGGAAGCTGTGGCAGTCCAGAAGAGAAGAGGCAGATCAACCAGAGGTCTAGAAATACACCCTGAGAAAGTGATATTTAGTGTGAGAAGGGAGGAGGGAATTTTTAAAACAGTCTTTCACTGTGTGAACAGCAACTTTAAAGTTAAAACCCCATGTGGATGTGGCACTTGAGGACATGGTTTAGTGGTGGTCGTGCTGGATTGACTTAATGATCTTAAAGGTATTTTCTAACCTTAATGACTCTGGAATTCTCTTATTCTTTTTATCCATAATGCATAGCCTAAAATTAATGGGTGCAAATTGCAACAGGGAAGGTTTGCAGCAGATTTTTGGGTGCATTAACAGTTCCAGTAGTGAAGGAGTTGCCTGAGGCCAATGCAGAATGTCCCAAATGGTGGATATACCAAAGTCCCTCCAAAGACTCAAAACAAACATACATCAGGAATGAAAGAAAGACCTGATGATGTCTTGGAGCAGGAAATGGATGTCGTGACCTGCTGAAGTTCCAAACGACCTGGTGCTTGCCCTGGTATCATTAAATGGAAGCCTTGACCTCGATTTGGTCTTTTACAAGGACAGGCTGAGGGAGCTGGGGCTGTTCAGCCTCCAGAGCACCCCCTGAGAGGGCACCTCCCCATGGGGGGCAGTGCCTGCAGGGAGGGGGCAGAGCCCGGCCCAGGCTCTGCTCGGGGGGCCCAGCCATGGCACGAGAGGGACGGGCACGAACTGATGCCCAGCCAGTTCCACCTGCCCAGGAGGGAGAACTTCTTGGCTGGGCACTGAGCCAGCCCTGAGCAGAGCCCAGCCAGGGGGGGAGTCTCCTCCCTGGGGATATTGCAGAGCTGTGTGGGCACAATGCTGTGCCCTGTGCTCTGGGATGGCCCTCCTGGCACCAGGTGCCCCACTGTGGTCCCTCCAGCCTGACCATTCTGTGACAATCACACCCAGAGCAGCACCAAGCACAGGGAGGAAAGGATTGTGTGGCTGAGAATGAAAGAAGCTGACACTGCCCAAAAGAGCAGACTTGTGGGCAGACAACAACAGTCCAGCACTTGGGTAATTTGGGGTATCCTCAATGCTTTACCCCTGCAGGGACATCACCAGGGAACTCAGCAGGACACGGAGGTATCCCTACAATTTGGAATACAAATATGCAGGGATTTTGCTTTCACCTGTGGATCACTGTGTGTGCAGTTCATTTTGCTTCAATTAATGTTTGAAGATGGCAGTGCTGATGGTGGGGAATGAATCTTTCCCCTGTTCCCATTAAGAGAGCTTGTATATTCCAGGTTTTTATTTCTATTTTTAATGAGCAGAACGGCTATGCTTGCCAGAAGCTTCTCAGTGTATTTCCTAATGAGAGAATGATAATAGATTTGGGATTGTTTTTAGAAATCTTTGGATTAAATGTGTTTATTTTTGAGTGACTTGCCCCCCTGTCTGTCTGTATACTTCAAAAAAGCCTTCTTAATTTGTCAGTGGCCTAGGGAGCCAAATTGTTTCCTGTTGCTGTGAATTTTTATTGCTATAGTGTTTATTTTACCAAGTGTTCTAAAAAACTATACAGTCAAGAAATTTGTAGTGAAAGCCCATAAAATGAAGCAAATACCTCTGAGGTTTTGGTTTCTGTTCTTCACAGTTATATCCTGATCTTGCATCATTTAAAAATATTATTTTTATGACCAGGTAGAAATTATGGATACATACACTCACATTTACCAGCAGAGACCTTCTCGTGTCCCTCAGGAGTGCATTGCCAAGGTCACGGCTGTAGTGTGAGTGTCCAGCTGAAGCCAAGCCTGGGAGCTTGCAGAGCCCTGGGGAGGTACAACCATCACTGCCTGTGGGGCTGCACAAAGTTGTGTCTCTGCTTGAGATGTACTTTGATATTGATTTCTTTGGTTAAAATGCAAACCTCTGTTGTATGGATGCTGGAAGGAATTTCAGCACAGCACTTGGATTGTTTCCACTGGAGCAAACCACAAGCAAACAGCTTTTTAAAAGAATCCAGAGTCTCTTAGTTTGTATTCAATTCCATGGTTATTTTCCAGTGGGAGAGACTGGAAAGTTAGGGTTGTCTCTGTCTCAGTGTTATCCTTAATCTGCTCGTAGAGGATTCTTTAATTCTGCCTGGGTGGTTGGTTTGGTTCAGTGGGGGCCTCTCTGCCTGTGCCAGGGCGTTGGTGGCTCAGCCCCGAGCTGGTCTCTGAGATGATGCACCAGTGCAGTGACTCTTGGGTTCCTGTGCCAGCTGGCAGGAATGGTGCATCTTCCCTCTCAGCCATGTCTGACTCCTTGGGCTTGGGAGGGAGGAATTTCTCAAGGTGTTTGGAAGCTGGGCTTCTATTTAACCTGTTTGAAGAGCACTTGGGTGCAAATGAGAAATCAGTGCAAGGGCTGCGTGGTGAGAGAGGAACAACCTCCTTCCTGCCAGAGGGATCCAGCCAGTGGGCAGAGTGCAGTGTGACCTGTTCTGTCTGGAAAGGGTAACAGCACCACTGGCAGTGCTTTCCCCTCAGAGAAAGCAGTGCCCTCCTCTGTGGATGTGGCCCTTGGCATCCTCCCTGACTGATGAAGACAAAACACATTTATACTCAATCAGCCCCAGGCTGTTTTCATGCAAAGCCACTGCTGCAAGGCCTTGCCACACATCTGCTTCTTCTTCGCTGCCACCCTTTCTGAGCTCAGTTTTTGAATTGTGGTATCATAGAATCATTAAGGTTGAAAAGGACTTCCAAGATCATCAAGCCCAGCCTTCAATCCATATCACCACGCCTGGGATTTATTCTTACTGTTCTTCCTTGTTTGCATCTGCTTTTTATTTTCACTTTGCACTTCACTTTCTTGCTCTGCCTCAGCATTTCCTTCTCCAGAAAGGAGAAGTCCTCAGGGAGAGTGCCATCACCCAGGAGACAGATTCCTTCAGTACAACAGTCCCTGCCTTATCGTGACATACAGAAATCTGTATAACAGATGAGAGAAAAATTCTTTAGTTTCATTCCGTTCTGAGCATAAATAATGTTGTCCCAATTTTTCATTCCTATAGGCTCTCACTCTGTGATGCTGCAGCAACTCAGCCTGAGCATGAAGGCGGCTCAGAAGTCCATGTAAGGGGGTATTTTCACAAATGTGAGTTGCAAAAGCAGTTGTCAACTCTCTAGCCCTTTTTAAATCGGAGGGAATTGATACAACAGGGAACACTGATGGGAAAGGGATGAGATGGTCTCAGGGGCAGGAAAAAAAATAAGAAAAAGAAATCACAAGGTTAAAAAATGCAGCAGGTAGAAGTAAATTGTCAGTGTCTGACTTCTTGGGAGCAGTGGCAATTTGTAACAGTGGTGAGTCACCCGGGAGTCTGGAAAGAAGGAGAATTAATTGCTGAGTGCTGGTGTTGGGCTGTGTTTTTGGAGGGGTTGCCTGCAGCAAGGACCAGTGGCTCGCTGCAACTGGAGCAGCTCCCCGCTGCCCACCCCAGCAGCCCCAGGACGAGGGGCCTCTGAGCATGAGCCCTCTCAGAGCCCTGCCATCACCTCTCAGCACACACATTTCCAAGCAGTATTTTGTTGCCTTCTCCTTGCCGGTGTTTTCAGATGCGTTTGCAGATCTCATCTGCATTCCAAAGAGGAGCAGGGCATTAGCTGGGCTGTGGACAGCTCTGCTGTGCTAATTGCAGAGCCAGAGTCAGAACTGCACAGGGTTTACAAAGCTGTGAGAAGTTACCAAAGCACAGCTGGAATGAGGTAATCAGTGCCTGGTGCTGTATTGATTAATACTCTTATGTGCAAGATAAGACAAGTTACTGTATCTACTGCAATGCTTTTATCTGCTGTGCCTAATTTAAGTTTTATCCTGGACTTTACATATTCCATCAGTAATGAGTCCATTGTGTATAATGAAGTTATTAGCAGTGTGATTCTGATTCTGTGTCCTGGACGTGGGTGAGAACCAAAGAGGACTTATCCAAGAGACTGTTTCCTGCTGAAGGTCCTGGCTGGTTTGATATCAAGTTGATATTAAATTGCACACTGATGTTATAGGGTTTCATGCTGTGTAAACACCAGGCTTCGCTCAGTTTTGTCCCTTTTTCGTGGCTTAATGTGGCTTTCCATGGAGGAGGGGAAGGCTTCTTTCCCTGGGAGTGCCATGGAAGTCAAAGGGCCTGCTGCACATTTTAGCTTTGGTGCAAGGAGGTGATTTCTGTTGGAAAAAAAGTAAATCCCAAGGGAAGAGCACTGCTGTAAAACCCATCAGTGCAACCTGCCCGAGAGCCTGGGATTCGGGCCTGGAAAAATCCCATTGCAGTAATCCATTAATCCACAGAATTACCTGGAAGCTCTTCAATATAAGGCAGTAATTATACGAAATCCCAAATTTTTTAATTTTTATTTAACATTTATTGCTATTGCTGGTGCTTTATTTTCTTTTATCCACTGCCCTCTACAGGTCTCATGGATGGAGTTAGGCTGAGGGAAATGAGGTTGCAGCAGTGGCTGGCTCTGGCTTTGAAATGACTGCAGAGTTGTTCCTGGAGCTGTTTTCCACACTCTCTGGAAAGGGAAAGAAATATTTACGATGGCAGAAATTCAGGCTTTAATACAGTGATTGGCAATTCCAGCTTTTATGAGTACAAAAGCAATGACAGAACATTCCTTTCTAAGAGCCTGCCTGCTTTATTACAGGTGATAAGAGTTATGGCACAAAGTTATCAGAGCATCAAATGTTTGGCTATTCATCCCTTTTTAGTAAATTCGTGTTAAAAACCATTTTCAGGCAGGGTTCACCCTCACAGATAAACTGCAGATCCTTCTGAACCTGAAAGTCTTGCTCAGAGTAAAAGAACAGAGGAGTTCCAAGGTCCTTAGAGGTTTGTGTCTCCTGCCTGGGCTCTGGGGGCCCTCACCAGGCATTTCCCTCTCCCAGGGAGTGGGAACTCTTTCTTCCATGGCCTTTCCTTTGGTGTAATGAACATGAAGCGTAACTGCAGCACGTCCCCTCGTAGGGATAGTTGGGAATCACTCTCCTCTATCTGGCTGCTGCTCTCCTGAAGTGATTTGCATCTTAATAGCTTTGATATTGCTATCAAAGATTTTTGGGGGAAGGACAAAAAGGCAGCAGCGTGGTTTGATTATGTGAACCTCGTTTCTTGGAGAAACCCAGCTGAAAATAGAAATGCTGTCTTGAAAATATGGCAGGGCTTCAGTTCAGGCCTTGCTGCGCCCCTGGTGCTTGGCATCACTCTGAGAAATTAATAGAAATTCATGTTTAGCTCTTTTGCCCTTTATTCCCTGGCAGTTGCCATGTGCATCACTCAGCAGAGCTGCCTGCAATCCCAATGCTTATCCAATTAGGGAAATGGCAGCGTGTCTGGGCTTTGTGTTTTAGGGAGGGGAACGACTCCGTGCTGCTCCAAGGTGTTTTGAAGACATTGTGGTTTATCTCTGAAGGGATGGAAATTAAAGTTGGCTGGAACAGGGGCTGCTCCCGGGCCAACAACCAGCGAGGGACCCTCTGTGGGGTGTTTTGGGTGGACTGAAGTGTGTTGTAGGTTGGAACATTCGTGCTGGGGATCCCACATCTGCCCAACGTGCACAAGAGCTTTCATGCAGGCTGTCTGTAGCCTGCTCCCTGCAGTGGCCAGCCCTCAGCAGCTGGAACAGCCATGCTATTCCTGGATTCCATCATTTTATCCTGCAGGGATGCAGGTTTTGGGCTCCCAGACCTCTCTGCAGAGTGTGCTGGGACGTGGGGACGGCGAGCACAGTCACTTCAGAAGTGCCTGTCTGAGCTGAACTGCAACCCTCTTACACAGACACCCGTGATGGATCAGTATCTCTGTCCTCAGCAGGAGAATAAGATTTATCATGGATCTCTGATGCAGTAATTATGTGGCCTCTGTAGATTTATATATGATAGTTATCTCCATGATTTGTCTCTGCCGTGTACATCCATAAATTTATTTTCCAGATACAGTTATAGATAGTTTTAAAGGCTCTGCAATTTGGGCTTTAGCTGAATTGTATCTCAGCACTGGGCCATTCCCTCACAAAGTCATTCTGATCCTAAATTATACTCCCTAAAGGACAGAAATCTGGTCAGTTCTTGCAGTTGTGCAGTGCCACAAGGAAAGCCTGGCTCTGCTCACCAGGGCATCCAGAATTAGTCTGCTGGTTTTGAAACTTAGCTGGGGACGGTGGAGATGAAAAATATATTTCCATAGATCTACAGCTTTGCATTCTTCTTAATTTTCCAGTTGACTGGGGATTTGGGGAATTTGTCTGGTACCAAAGTCCTGAAGCACAAATAACTCCTGTAAGTTGTCACCTAAAGCAAAATGGTTTATAATTAATGAGATCTGTGAGATTTAAACAGGAAGGAGCGTGGAAACATTGGCCACCTTACAGGAGCTTGTGGGCACAGAAAAGAGTGGAAGGAAAGTGGAGGGAAACACCCAGAGGGAATTAATCCAAATAAGTAGAGGTAATAGTAGTAGGGAAAAGTTTTCCGAGGGCAGGTGTTGAGAGGTGGATAATCTGTGTGTCAGCAGCAGCCTGAAGGGGTCTACCAGAAACACACCAGCTTTAAGCCAGAGCAGGGCAAAAAGGCTGGTATCCATTATTTGCTGTGTGTTTGGTTTTTGGATCAGAACTGATTTCTGCAGGTCTGATTTTGTTGTGCTTTTCCCGAGATAACCGTGTCAGTCAAGATATGTTTCCCACAAATATGTTGCTCCTAACATTAATTATACCTGCAGATGGCTTTACTGCACAGCCCCCTCTCTGCACGCCTTTGTGTGATAACAGGGTGGTATAAATCCTGATGTTCTCCTTAAATGATACAACAGAGGGACATGAAAAGCAGTTCCTCTTGGCTGATCACTCAGCTCACAAAGTTCTTCTCCCCTCACATGGGGACTGACAATGCAGGTGCCTACAGCAGAGAAGAGGACATTGCTGCCTACCTTGACAGGCACTGAGAGGTCCCTTGGGATGGTGTGTTGCACCTACATCTTCATTTACCAGTCTCTTGACATACATTCATATGTTATTTATGAAGGAAAGTGCCATAATTTCATATATATATATATATGTATGTATGTATGTATATATGTATTTATGCATCAAAGAAATACAGTTCTCCTTAATTCCCAGCCTCTTGGAAGTGTGATTCCTTGCTGAGTCTTTGTTTAGGATGAAAGCAGAGTGCTGCTCAGCCCCAGCAGTGCCTTGCTCGTGTGGCCATTGATGTGTAAGTTTGTTTGGGTTTGTGATTGCTGCTTAAAGCCGTAATTAATGCATAAATATGCCATTTGCCACATCTCAGTTGAGGTTATTCAGGCTGGGTGGCCGGAAATATGGAGGCAAGGGGGGACTGGTGCCCCTGGCACAGGCAGGAAGAGCAGAGGCTGGATTAGGTGGTCAGTGTTGGGCTCTGTGGGGACAGCAGGGACAGGGACCTTGGTTTGGGCTCTCAGTGATTCTCAGCAGTTGTACAGTCAAAAATAAAAAGGCTCCCAGTGCTGGAGCTGAAATATAATGGGATTATATCAGAGTCACCTCCTTCTCTTTCAGTACCATTTGAAAGGTCTGCTTTTGTATCAGTTCTCTGCGATTGCTGGTTAAAATGCTCCTGGATTGTTTACCTTATGGAGACCAAGATAATCCTGGGGCTACTCCAAGGACTTGGGCATCTGGAGAAATTTCTCAAAGCTGAACCTCAGCTGAATTGATTTGTCTTGAATCAAAGAGAGTTTTACTGTTTTATCTAAGTGGGAGCAGAATTCCAGCCAGGTTGATGTTCTCACAAGTCAGCTCTTCTGCTCCCTGGTTTAGTCTCCCCTTCCTGTGACTCTGATGAAGGCAGCAATTCCCTGATGTCCCTCCCCACTTCAGAGCCTTGGCTGTGAGTGCCAAAGAAATGGTCATTCTGTATTTGCAGCATTGGTAACTTTCATGGTTGTTAACAACTCAGAGATTCCTGAACTGGAATTGAGTATTTCCTGCAATTTGGGAATCTTGAAATGGCCTCTCCTCTGGGAGAAGATGCTTTCCCTGCTTTCAATACGCCCAGCAGCAGCTGAAAGGGCTCAAGATGCACTTGGCAGAGCTTTGGTAAGGAAGTCCATAGCTCAGTACATCACTCCTGCCCACTTCCATGTGATGCTGGGCAAAGTTTGGGGTTGTTGGATTTTATCTTGGAAAGGCTTTCATTATTAATGTTGTAGGAATGAATCCCTGTGCTCCCAGGGTTTGTGCCAGCATGTTGGAGCAGCCTCTCCTAAAGTGCCAGAGACAGAGAGCAGGGGATGGAGGTGCCTCGAGGGGACGTCCTGCAGAGCCTGGCAGGTGTTTGCCCTCTCCATGCCCTGCCTGCCCCGGGCCCGGCTGAATCCAGAGCCCCAGAGCTGTTGTTCACCTGCACTCGCCACATCCCAGCACACCTCTCACAAAGGGCACAGGTCCTTTCTCCACCATCCTCATTGCCAAAGGGAGAGGTTCTAGATGCTGTGGAGCTCAAAAACAAAGCCTGATGGGTTTGGGGGACATCATGGAGACTGAGGGGACATCCAGCGCTCGTTCCTGTTCCTGGTTCCAGCAGCAGCTCTGGAGGGATGGACAGGGAATGAGGGATAATGGGCTGAAACTGTTGGGGTCATCTTGGGTTGTAGAACCACATTAGTGAGATCTCCAGGATGAAAATGTCACGGATGTGCCCAGATCCATAATTTAATCAGACAATTCATCGTGCAATCTTGTTTTTTTCAGGTGCAGTGTTCAGGTCAGCCTCAAATGTGCCAGTGTGCAGAAATCCCAGGCAGGTGCTCAGTGTTTCAGTGTGGGGCTGGATCTTGTTGTCACTCTGCAAAGTTATTCCACTGAGGGGCTGTTAGGTGGGGCAGGAGGCTTGGAAGGGATACAGCCACCTGCTGCCTTGTGTCTGTCTGTTGTCTTAGAAGTGTCAGGGTCTCCTGCAGCAAGTAGGCTANCTGGGAACCCCAGTGGGGTTGGATCAAGGGTGGGCCTTGCTGATCTCAGGGGGCTCTTCCAGCCCAGCTGATTCCATGACTCTGTGATTCTACAAAAAGCACCTGGGATACACAGTGGGAACAGCAGGAGTCTTAAAGCATCCAGGTTTTGCAGGTAGAAGCATCTGGAAGAAGTTGAAGTGTCATCACCTTGATCTGTCTTTGGAATGTCATCCAATGGAAGCCTGGGAAGTTTGCTTGGGATGAAGATGGAAAAGCCATTGCTGGCAGGCAAGGAGCCTCTGAGGGAGGATAAAAGACAGCAGCCTGAGCAGGGCAGTTTGTCTGTTTGTGGTCGTTGCTGGGTTTGGGTTGCTGGATGGATTTAATTACCAGCACAAACAAAGGCACGGGATAATGAGAACATCCTTAGATGTTGACTACTGGACAGTCTGGGTCACATCTTCTTTTGATGTAACGAGGCAGTGACTTTACAAATAGTCTATTGAGCACTTGAAGGCACTGCCCAGAGCAGGGCTAGGAGGTGGCAGCAAGAAACCTGTCTGCCAACCCAGGTTGCCAGGTGCCAGCTCTTTGAGCAGAGTGAAGATTTTAAATCATAGAAACACAGAATCGTGGACTGGTTTGGGTGGGAAGGGACCCCAAAGCCCATCCCATCCCACCCCCTGCCATGGGCAGGGGCACCTCCCACCAGCCCAGGGTGCTCCAAGCCCCGTCCAACCTGGCCTGGGACACTCCCAGGGCTGGGGCAGCCACAGCTTCTCTGCCCAACCTGTGCCAGGGCCTGCCCACCCTCCCAGCCAGCAATTCCTTCCATATAACTAACCTAAATTTCCCCTCTTTCAGTTTGAACCCATCAGTCCTTGTCCTATCACTACAGTTCCTGCTGAGAGTTAAAACCATTAAACAAGTTAAAGGGCTTATTTTGTGCATGAGCATTAATGACTTGGCCAAAAACAAAAGGAAAGAAAGAAAAGAGCTTGTGGTTCTACTAACAAATAACAAATATATTGAGCGGAGTCCTTGGAGGGAAACTTCTGACTCCCTCAGTTTAATAAAGAACTCAAAAACCTGTGACTCTGGTTCTGGAGTGCACAATTCACTGGCATGGGAATTTAATATGTATTCAGTCTATTCATTTTTGCACCTGTGAACCACAAAGTGTGTTGTTTGTGACAGGTGTGAAAGAACCTCTGTATTTCTCCACCAGAGAACATTTGTCTCAGTAGTTATTGCAAGGCAGTCAGTAGTTTTAGAGGGCAAGTTTCAATTTATTTGTTTTTCTTGGTTGCTTTTTGCATTGTTTTGGTTACTTTAAAAAGAGGGGGGAAAAAAACAAAAAAGAAAAGCTGAATGCAGCACAAACAGTTATGAGAGATGCAGCAAAGTATTTTGTGCCTGTGGAATATTTTTTCCAAACATTTTTTTCAGCCCAGGTGCCTCTCTCTGTTCAATAAAATGTGGCTCAGGAACTGTATTGTTTATTGTAATTCTTTTTTGAAGCAGAATATTGGCAAAACCCTCCGTCTTCTTGTGTTGCATCTTGAATTACAGGGCCATTGTTTTGCAGCCCAAGGAGCTTTAAGAAGTGGCAGAGGGATGAGTTAGGTAATTATTAATAGATGGGGCAGTAGGAGCAACTCGACAGAGCCCTGTCCTGGTTTCAGGTGCCAGCTCTGCCCACTGAGGGGACTCAGCATTTCCCTGGATCTCGGTTTTTGCAGTTCCTGAAATGTCAGAGGTGACTATGCTTTTGTTTGGAAAACACAACTTACTTAAAAGAAAAGCTTTGCTAAACAGAATTGCAGCATGGAGAGCCATACAAATGGTGTTTTATGGGGTGTGGCATCTTGTGTCACCCAGGGGCTTAAAGCCCTTCATAGTGTTCAGGTGAAGTCCATGAGTATGTATTCCCATTCCCAATGGCACCTGTATGGTCCTCTCAGCAGGAAGGCCAGTATGGAAATTACTTAGGGCAGCCCTGGGAGGACTTGGGGGTGCTGGTGGGGGAGAGGCTGGACATGGCCCAGCCCAGAACCCCCCGTGCCCTGGGCTGGTCCCACAGCGTGGGCAGCAGGGCAGGGGGGGATTGTGCCCCTCTGCCCCCCCAGGGGAGACCCCCCTGCAGAGCTGCCCCAGCCCTGGGGGCAGCACAGGGAGCACAGGGAGCTGCTGGAGAGAGCCCAGAGGGGCACCAGGATGGGCAGAGGGCTGGAGCAGCTCTGCTGGGAGGGAAGGCTGGCACAGCTGGGATTGGCCAGCCTGGAGAGGAGAAGCTTTGGGGTGACCCAACTGTGGCCTTGCAGGGCCTGAAGGGGCTACAGGGAAGATGGAGAGAGACTATTCCCAAGGGCTGGAGGGACAGGACAAGGGGGAATGGCTTCCCAGTGCCAGAGGGCAGGGATAGATGGGATATTGGGAAGGAATTCTTCCCTGGGAGGGTGGGCAGGCCCTGGCACAGGTTGGGCAGAGAAGCTGTGGCTGCCCCAGCCCTGGGAGTGTCCAAGGCCAGGTTGGACGGGGCTTGGAGCAACCTGGGCTGGTGGGAGGTGTCCCTGCCCATGGCAGGGGGTGTGGAATGAGATCCCACCCAAACCATTCTATGTTTCTATGATAAATGAGCACAAAATGTTCTTTTTTACCTCTGCTCTTTATACACCTGTCCTGCAGAGAAATATTTAACTTAGTCTCCAGGTTTATTCATGCTAGAACAGATCTGGATTATATCAGCCTTTCTTCTCCCCTGTGCCAGTTGCTCCCCTCTCCCTGACACTGCTTTCTTGCCCCACTGTTTCTAAAGTCCTCAGGGGCATCTATCCAGCATTTTCAAGATGCTCATCCAGTGCCACGGGCAGGGACACTTTCCATAGACCAGGTTGCTCCAAGCCCATTCCAACCTTGGACACTTGCACAGATGGAGCAGCCACAGTTTCTCTGGGTGTCCTACTAAGTCCTAATAAGTCCAACCTAACCCAGGCCCTTCTAATGACAATTTATGCAGGTTAAGGAAGGAGGGAAAGAGGCAAAAAGCCCCTCTTGAAGTACATGGGACCAGCTGGGAACTTCAGAAGAATTACAAGAAAACTGCTCCTTGATATTTCTATTCAGTTTGACTAGCAATGCTTTACTAGAATTTCCAAGGAGCAATTTCCTATAGGCTAATATGAAACTCTCCTACTGATTATTGTATTTTATTTTCCTTTCTCATGTCAAGCACCTGAGGATGTATTGGAGTCAGGGTTAAAGCCCAGCACAGTCCTGTGCTGGCTCTCTGCAAACTTCAGGTTAAGCTTTCTTAAAATGGTTTAACAGATGACACAACCTGTTCTCCCCCACCCCTCCCTGGTGTGAGAGCTTGCCTATTTTTATCAAACCAGTGGAAATCAGGCAGGAGAATTGGGTTAATCCTNGTTCCAGGCCAGACTCAGTGGGGCTTGGAACAACCTGGTCTGGTGGGAGGTGTCCCTGCCCATGGCAGGGGGTGTGGAATGAGATCCCACCCAAACCATTCTATGTTTCTATGATAAATGAGCACAAAATGTTCTTTTTTACCTCTGCTCTTTATACACCTGTCCTGCAGAGAAATATTTAACTTAGTCTCCAGGTTTATTCATGCTAGAACAGATCTGGATTATATCAGCCTTTCTTCTCCCCTGTGCCAGTTGCTCCCCTCTCCCTGACACTGCTTTCTTGCCCCACTGTTTCTAAAGTCCTCAGGGGCATCTATCCAGCATTTTCAAGATGCTCATCCAGTGCCACGGGCAGGGACACTTTCCATAGACCAGGTTGCTCCAAGCCCATTCCAACCTTGGACACTTCCACAGATGGAGCAGGCACAGTTTCTCTGGGTGTCCTACTAAGTCCTAATAAGTCCAACCTAACCCAGGCCCTTCTAATGACAATTTATGCAGGTTAAGGAAGGAGGGAAAGAGGCAAAAAGCCCCTCTTGAAGTACATGGGACCAGCTGGGAACTTCAGAAGAATTACAAGAAAACTGCTCCTTGATATTTCTATTCAGTTTGACTAGCAATGCTTTACTAGAATTTCCAAGGAGCAATTTCCTATAGGCTAATATGAAACTCTCCTACTGATTATTGTATTTTATTTTCCTTTCTCATGTCAAGCACCTGAGGATGTATTGGAGTCAGGGTTAAAGCCCAGCACAGTCCTGTGCTGGCTCTCTGCAAACTTCAGGTTAAGCTTTCTTAAAATGGTTTAACAGATGACACAACCTGTTCTCCCCCACCCCTCCCTGGTGTGAGAGCTTGCCTATTTTTATCAAACCAGTGGAAATCAGGCAGGAGAATTGGGTTAATCCTTGTAGCTCTTAAAATACTACTCCATGGTTTTTCTTTTTTGAAAAATCTTAGGTTACAGTTTTGAAATTGTA
The DNA here is from genome assembly GCA_013400415.1 of Scytalopus superciliaris. Classification (NCBI taxonomy): domain Eukaryota; kingdom Metazoa; phylum Chordata; class Aves; order Passeriformes; family Rhinocryptidae; genus Scytalopus; species Scytalopus superciliaris. The sequence continues at coordinate 568,632 of VXBX01004293.1, read as the reverse complement.
TCTTGGTGCCTGAGACCTTCATGGCTTCATTTTACACTGGCTGGCTCTTGCTGAGACCAAAGTTTGGGCCTACACTGAGTACAGTTCATATTTTGAAGCTGAGTATTGATGAAAGAAATAGCAGGAGTCATATCTTTCAAACCCTAAGTGCATTCTTTGATATTCAATTTTACATAAAACCCAAGGCTTACCCACTTTGCTGCTCAATCCAGCTCCCACACTGCTAATAAACTCTTTTCTTTTAGTAAATAAATTGCTGCTGATGATATTATTTAATCTTGCCCCTATAAAGTTGGGGGGTTTTTTTAGTTATGTAACAAAGCATCGAAGAGGCCTGATAAAGAGTTTTCCTTCCTCAGAGAATAAACACCACATTTCTCTTTGAAGCTGGAATCAAAGCAAGAGAGTCTGCAACTGATTTGAGAACCAGGAGACAGGTATCCTGTATGGAAGTAAAATCACAGGTGTTGACAGGGACATAATTTTTTAAATACTTCCATTTCCTTGTGATTTTCACCTGACTGAAGGCAGTTCCAGTCACTTCAGTGAGCCAGAGTCTTCAGCTTATGGATTTCTTTGTTTCCATTGCAAAGGAAATTCAAGTAGAGGGAGGAAAGATAGGACGTGTTCTAACACTTCATCTTTAACACACAAAGGGGAAAGGAATGTAAATAATAGAACCTAAGGCTTCTAAAAATATGCTGAGGAGTGTTTGATCGACCTAGAAGCTTTGCCTTGAACTCCAAAGAAAAGGAGGCTTCAGGAAAATCTTTCCTGCTTCCCTTTTTGGGGACTGGCACTTTGTGCTGACTGGGTGAATTGAACTGAACGTTAATGAGTGTTTGAAAATGCCAAGATACTGTGACACTTCTGCACATAATTCTGAATATTGAAAAGTAGATTAATATTCCTTGGTGGCTTCCTTTGGTGAGGTATTTCACAGGATTCCAGAATCCCAGAATGGTTTGGGTTGGAAGGGACCTCAAAGCCCATCCCATCCCACCCCTTGCCATGGGCAGGGACACCTCCCACCAGCCCAGGTTGCTCCAAGCCCCGTCCAACCTGCCTTTGGGCACTCCCAGGGCTGGGGCAGCCACAGCTTCTCTGCCCAGCCTGTGCCAGGGCCTGCCCACCCTCCCAGGGAAGGATTCCTTATTTTAGGAATCCCACCTGAATTTCCTCTCTTTCAGTTCAAACCCATTGCCCCTTGTGCTGTTACTGCAGTTCCTGGTGCAGTCCCTCTCCAGCTTCCTTGTAGACCCCTCCAGATACTGGAAGGAAATCTAATTCCAAACTCTCCAGATGTAAAAGAGAAATGTAAACTCTGGCCTTTTCCCCCTGCTAACTGCCAGCCCTGAGATTTCACTGCCTTCCTGCTGCTTTATTGTCCTTTTTGTTTTTATATTCCTTAGCATTGTGTTGGTTTTTATGCTGCAATTTTTGCCTCAGATGCTCTGGTCCTCCCTCCTTTTAGCCCTAATTGTGGCTGTCAGTTGATGAATCAGAATAAAGTACAGCTGCAGCCTTGCTTAGAGCATTATAGTACTTTTTGGCTCATTATGTCTCTATTTTGCCTTTCTTAGGGTTAAGAGTCAATGTCACCACTTTGCTATTTCTTCCAAGAGAGATTTGAAAAAACCCCTGAGTTTCCTTTCAGAAGCAGGTCACACACAATGGAGGATGCAGCTTCAAGGTCCCTTCCAACCCAAACCATCCTAAGGCTCTGCGAGTCTCTGGTGGGACACAGTTCCTTGTTTGATTTGGTCTCCACTCTTCCAAATAGAAGACACATCAGGCACTCCTGGAAAGCAAAGCAGAAGCTGTTTGCAGGTGGTGAGGAGGGTTGGTGCACACAGCAAGGCACAGCCAAGGGGTAGAAACCAGAGATCACCACCAGCTGTGATGGAAGGTCAAAATCATCCGAGTTTTAGCTTTGTTTGGCTTCTTGGTGCTCTCAGGATTGCACCAAGGAAGTTTTAAACCCCATTTCAAGGGATGGAATCAAGTGCACAAAGCAAAGAGCAAGGAGGAAATGGAGGCACGGGGATGAGAAGGACAACTCTAACAGGGCTGAGCTGATTGCAGTGTAAGTGAGTTCTCATAGGTTTGATTTCTGATTTCTGAACTTAAATTTTGAAGGAAGACAGAAATGTGAATGAGGTGCAGAAAGATGTCCTGACAAATGGGAGGAGTTTAGCAAAGAAAACGGGGAATAGTGTAGCAAAGAAATACAGTTTGAAGTAGTTAATTAAACCCTGGCTCAAAGGCAGCAACAGGGTGATGGGTCACCGTGGTCAGCAGGGCAGACCCAGCCTATGAATATTCATTGAGAGAGCTCAGTCCTGCTCATCTCCTGGCTCCAGAGAAGGTCAGGTCCTCCTGCTTTTCTCAGCAGTCAGGGAAATTGGGAAAGCAGGGAGCTGGAGAAGGATTTTACACAGAAAACAGCTTGTGTTCTGAAGGGACTGTGTAGTGTGTTGAAAGGTGATTGAACTATTTGACCAAGAACAGGGAGATGGTCAAGGGATAATGGCAAGACAACCTGGCAGGACTATTACCTGACCAAGAATAGGCAGATGTTCAAGGGCTAATGGGAATACAAGCTGGCAGTGGTACAGGACAGCACACGAGTGGTCCAGCTGCAGCATTAGGATGGAGTTGCCTTTTAGCTGTGTATGTGCTTTAACTGATAAAAGGCAACAGGGCTAGATATGAACAGTGGTAAGATGAGAATCTTGGGAAGGCATGGTTGAAACCACTGGAGGAAGGAAAGCAGGATCTGGGAGTTTCAGAGGTGTGGCATGCTGCTGTGGGCTGGAGGGACAGGGCACAAAACACACAAAGGGCATTTGGTGTCTGAAGGACACAAAGCAGTTGTTAAAAGGCAGAAAGAGAGAGCAGGAATAATGGTCCTCAGTGCAGAGGATGGTTGCCTGTGGATTCCCACAGGATCTTATGCTCCTCTGAAGTTTGGTGTCAATGCTAAACTGTTTAGGGTGGTGATTGAAGGAGAACATTTTAGTCCTGGGCATCTCTGTGAGGAAACAGTGAATGCCATGGCAGTCAGTGCAGGTAAAACAGAGAAGTGCTGCCACCCTGAAATAACATGAGGATTAAGATGGGTATTTTTGTTTTAGCTAAAAACTATGACTAAGTGTCCTCTGACAGCAAAGAAAGTAAAATTAAAAATTGGAGTCAGTGGAAACAGAACAGAATTTGAAATAGAAAGTGTATTGTCGGTCAGACCTGTACGTGGTACAGTTTTGGTCACTGAAAGGGAGTTACTGTTGAAGGTGGAGAGCAAGGGCAACAAAGGTGATCAGAAGTGTAGAAGGGCTCACCAGGAATGACAGCAGAAAAGGCTGGGAAAGGGAACTCGGAGTGCTGTGTGGCAGAGAAGCATAAAATCTTGCATATGAGAGTTGGGGAGCACACAGTGAGCCTGGGAGATGGCAGGGCCAAAAGAAAGCAGTGGAAGTTCTTTTCCATGTGTGTGGTTACTGTGCAGAGCTCCTTGCCTGGTTGGGCTTCAGTGCCTGGCTGATGTCACAAAGGGAAAATCCATCCCGGGCCAGTAACCACGAGAACGTGGCCTCAGCTTCTGGAAGTCCAGTTAACAAACTGCTGGAGGTTATTCCTGGGAGGAACCACGGTGTGCTTTCCTGTCCTTACCCTTGGCCCTGGGCAAAGACCCAGCATGGCTGGGGAAAGCTCTCCTCTGAGGGGAGATGTTTTAATAGCCCCACTGATGCAGATAAACACATTCTGAAGCCTCTGTAAGCTGTGGCTTTTATTTGGTTTTTGTGCTGGAGGGCAAGGAACACGTTGTCACCAGTAGAATCTGTAAGATGGTTGTAATTTGAAAAATGAGAGGATTTGCTCAGTAGAAGATTGGGATTAAAGCAGGGAATGATTCAATGCAGTAGCTCAAAGCTTGATGTACAGGTGGGATGCTGTGGGAAAGCTGTGGCAGTGATTAGGAATTCATTTGGGAAAGTATCCATTATGAAGTGGTGCAAGATAAAGAGTATAGTAATGAAATGATGAAGGACTTATTTTGATTAAACTGGGACATCTTTAACAGTGGTAGAACGCCATCTCACCAGGGATGCCTCTGCCTGCCTTTCTGCCTGAAAGACTTGATATCATGCCCGGTTTCAAAGTAGCATAAATTTTCTGTTGATACTTAATTGACAGAGCTATAAATAGAAAATAACAGCAAGAGCACGTTTCAAGTCATATGGATGATCTGAGCTTTTGGGCCAAGTTTCTAATGGTGTGTGTAGGAAGATTTAATCATCATAAATCCAGTAATATGCAGGAAAATGCTACAGATTGAAATTAATGTCCAGGTAGGATAATAACTGAAACCCCCAGCTTATGCTGCATGTGCAGGGATAAAAGTAACAACGCCTTGGAGCTGTATGTGGTGAGACAGGGAAATAAATGCTAGAACATTATCCTGGCAGTGTCAGACATTGTGTAAGAACATCTGGACTCCCACAGAACGGTGTTGTCACACTGCAGTGGTGCAGCAAAGCACACACACCTTGAGCCAACTTCTGGGGGACACTGACTTTGGAAATCCTCAGGCACAGCTGTCTGGGGTCTTTGTGAAGCACCTTGTAATGGGGTCAGATGGGAGAGAAGCTGCTGGAAAGCGAGAAGTGGATTGAGGAGAATTAGCTGCCTGTGCTTGACATGTGGAGATGACAAGCACTGGGATAAGACGAGGAGAAGAGGCTCTGTCAGTGTGTTTGGGGCATGAAAACCAATTAGCAGTGAGGCTGAGGAGATGAGCTGCAGTCAGAGTGTGAAAGAAATGCATATAATCAGCTTGGGAGGGGGAACCACGTTGCTGAAGGATCCCCACACAAGGCTATGGCAGGAGATGGGGATTAGCGTGCTGGGTGGTGGGAGATTTGTGCCGCTTCACTCTTTCAGGACACATCTGCACTGGCTTTGTGAAATCTTCTGTGCTTGGCATTCCCATCCTGCCCGTGCCACACTCCTGGGCTCTGGCCATGCCAGCACCTGCTGGGATTGACAAATACCTGGGGTTGGTGAGGAGGTGGTGAGCAGGTTCACCTGGTGTCAGCTCTGAGTTCCCTCCTTGGGGTGCTTGGCCAGAGATCAGCTGGCAGAGACCATGACAAATCTGTGCATCAAAATACCCCACCACTTCAGCAGCTCTGCAGCTCGTTAGTTCCAGCAACTTGCAAACAGGAGAAGGTTATAAAAAATATATAAAATAAAGGGGTTTACTGCTTTGATAAACTCTCACAGGAAAGGACAGAGCAACAAAATATTTTCCCCAAAAATCCAACAGCACATCCGTATTCCTTGTTTTCTTTGAATCACCTGAAGTTTTATGTTTACAACATAATTAAGCTTTGAAGTGACTTTAATTTATAAGCACAATGAAAAAACTCTCTGAGCAGTGGTAAAATATATCCTGAAACTAAATGTTCTCTAAATAAAATAAATGTTAGAGTTTCTAATAGAAAAAAAAAAAAAGTTGTGCAATCTAGGCTGACATTTTGGATACTCTGGGTATTTAAATCTGCACAGCCCTGCTCTTCTCGCTCCTCTGGCCAGGGATTTCCACATCTTCCATTGCTCTGGCCACAGTTGGATTTCAGCTGATTCCTGGCAGAACTGCTAACCAGGATTTATGGAGAATGAGGATTACTTGACGGAATGAAAAAGAAAAGAAAGATTTGGGGTGGAGAATGGCTCTGGCCATGGGCCCTGTCAGTGCCAGCCATTCAGTACAAGCAAGAGCAGCAGAATTTTCTGCAGAAATGTGAGGTAAAAAGTTATCACTTATCACTTATTACTTATTATGACTTCTTATGAAAAGCCCTGAGCTTTTCATAAGCTTAGAGATATTGTAATGGCAGAATTCTTTGCCTTTGCACATTTCAAATATTTTAAATAATTTGTAAAGGCTTACTTAATGGTGCTGAGATTTGTCTCTTGTGGATGGTGCTGATCATTTTGAATAAGGTACAAGATGGTTCTATTTTTCACTATTGTCTTTGGCTGATTAATGCCTCATTTAAATTCTCACTCAGTGAAGGTCTGATATTATTTCAGCTATTTCCCTTAATTGCCTTTATGTTGTAATTTGACTTTAATTTTATAATTTTAATTTAAAAAAAATGTAAAACCTCTGTATCTAAATAGTTCGTTAATGTTAATTTTACTTCATGAAAAGAAAATAATTGAATAAGGAGTTTCTAAATTGCTGCTTTTACTCATTGAGATCTTCATAATGGTGAGAACTTGTTATCTTTGTACAGCATTTTAGATAATTAGGAAAAATGAGATGTGATGCTTGACACCTTTTTCCTGACTGGGCTTGTGCCAACACCAGCGCTGGGACTCATCACGTGGAGGGAACAGCTGGGAGGCCGAGAGCTGAACAGAGTGGAGAGCAAACTCCTGCTGAGCTGGGCTGAGCTGACACCTTGAGAGGACGTGGAAAACTGGGAATTTCAAATCTTAGCAAGTCGGCCTGTTCAGCACATGCTTCCAGAAAGTCTTGCTGTTTAATCTGTGAGACTCAGAGCCAGGAATACCTTTTGCCACCTTCGAACTGTGGGGAGCAAACCTGTCCTCCTCACTTGGAGTTCTTTGCCCCCCTTGCCCTGCAAGGTGTCCTCTTACCTGGGGATCCAAACCATCCCTTTGGACATGGAAAGGAGTGAGTGTGGCTGGCTGAGACAGCAGAACTGCTCCATGAATTTGTACTCAGCAACAGCTACAAGGTGTTCTTGTCCCCCAGGGTCCCACCACATCACAGGGCACTTGGGGCAACGTTGGAAATGCCAGGCAGTTGTAACCCTTCCTCAGTTTCTGTGACCATAAGCAGGGGAACTGTAGGTAAATGGAAATGGAAACACTGTGAGCCTGGACTAAATTAGAAATGGGAGTTCCAAAGAATGAGAAGGTCTTTTCCTGCAAACCTGCCCCTTGGTTGAGGTTTTAGTCTTGGTTGCTTGCATTTGGTTATGTAAATGTCAGCCACTGACAGCAAGGCAAAAAGGAGCTTTAAAGCATATCTATTTCTTATTTGTGCTCATTCCCTGTCCATCAAAAAACAGGGATTTGTTACTGAGGAAAAGCCTCCTCCAAATGCACAAAGGTTTCTTCCACTCTTTCAGTTACTGAGCTCTTGACCTGAAAGCTGCATTTTTATGGTCTCCATGACATTCTGGAGTACAAAGGCTGCACTGGAGAGTGTGGGCTTGGCGAGGTTTGCCAGCAGTGCCAGTAAAGTGCACTGGAAACATCCTCTGGAATGTGAATGCAGGTTTCCCCCCTGCTGGTCAGGCATGGGAATGGGCTTCCCAGGGCAGGGGGGAGTCCCCACCCCTGGAGGTGTCCAAAAGGGGTGTGAATGTGGCACTTGGGGACAAGGTTTAGTGGTGGACACTGTGCTGGGGTGACAGTCAGAACTGATGATCCTGGAGGTCTTTTCCAACCCTAACAATTCTGTGATTCTCTACATTTAATAAAAGCAAAGAACTGATTTTGTGTATTTCTTTTTTTTTAACTTATTTAGGAACAACCCTCAATTTCAGTTCTTCCACGTGGCATAGATACAATTTTAAGGTGTCATAGGGAATGTTCTGAACATGGTAACTATCAAAAGAGAGAGGAGAAAATCCAAAAGGAACCTTCCCTGGCTGGAAGCAGGGAATTGATGGTTGCTAGAAGCACAGGAGGGCTGCAGAAAGCTGGGGCTGTGTCCAAGAGAAGAAAATGGAGAAGATCAATAACTGGCAGATGAAACAGTAATGTGTGCCAGGAGAGGGCTGGGAGAGCAATTTGAGGAGGGCTTGGGAACTAATAAATTCTTTTGCAGGCACGCCAGGTGGAAAAGCTGGCCACAGAGCTTGTGGGATGAGAAATAGGGGTACCAAAGGAATAGCCACAGGAAATAAGGCCAGAACAGGAGAGGACAATGAATATTTAGCATCTGTATCCCTACAGAGAGGTTTGAGCAGGTTGCCAAGCTCCTGTTTTGAAGGTGAATCCTTTTTGCCACCACTGCAGTTCCTCAGAGCTGTCATGAAGCTGACAAAAGAAATGTGGCTGCATTTCCAAAAGCTTTGGGTGGGGATGCTGCCCAAAGGCTGCCAGAGAAACTGAGCTGCCTTGGAAGGAAAGGTGAAGTCTTCACATGGAGAAACAATGGAGAAACCACAGGAATTTGGCAGCTGTTGTCCTTCTCAAATACCTTCTGGGAAATCGGCTTCATCTCCTTGTCTGCACGTTTATTGCTCAGCTAAGCCCTCACCTGCCTTGGAGCTGGATCGCTCCTCCTTTGCTTTCCAGCTAAGGCTGGTGCTGAATTGTCTCTCCTTTTGGCCTCTGCATACTTAGCAGTAGGATGCCTGCAAGCTCTTAGCAAATCCAGCAGCACTGGGTGTTTTTACTGCACAAGAAGATGTCAATAATTAACAGCAGGCAACCTGCTTGCTAATTGCTCTTCTTATGGCTCTGCCACTGTTGGAGTCTTAAATACTCAGTGCAAAATGTAAAAAGAATTATGTGTGAACTGCTGCAAGGATGGGGAAAAAAGCAGAACTTTTTATTTACTTACACTGTAGCGTTTGCTTTGGGATGCTGGGAAGTGTTTTGAAAACTGGAGTGATAGGCAGCATGTGTTAATGTAGCACACAGTGATATCTTTAAAACATTGTGAAAATCTGAGGCATTTCTTCTTTTTTTTTTTTTTTTTATTTTAATTCACACTTTATACTAACTCTTGCATAGTTCTTGCCATAGAATTTCAGAATGGTTTGGGTTGGAAGGGACCTTAAAGACCATCTCATTCCCTGGGCTGGGACACCTTCCACTATCCCGGGTTGCTCCAAGCCCTCTCCAGCCTGGCCTGGGACACTCCCAGGGGTGGGACAGCCACAGCTTCTCTGCCCAACCTGTGCATAAAGTGCATTTCTATGCAAATGCAGAGCTCTTTAGCCCTCCTTAAACTCTCCCTGTGGCTTGAAATGGTTTGTCAGCTCCAGGAGGCAGCAACGTGGTGCCAAGAGCCGGCCTCTTTCCCCCCTACCGCAAATCACAATAAACACATTTTATCATGATAAATGTAATGCTTAGCATTCGACTCCAGATCTTCTGTTTCGGAAGGAATGGGAATACTGTGACCTGGAGTTGTGGCAGCTGACTCAGTGGTTAGCCTTCCCTGTTAGCACATGATGGAGCACCCAGTGCCGGGCACGCCGTGCACCTCCAAGCGCGATGCCAATTATTTTCCCTGGCAAGCTGTCACCTGGCAGGCTGACTCTCCTTCTGCAATTTTCCCTGAAGTATATGAAACTAAATGATGCACAAACAAGGCAGGCCGTGGTTTATTTAGAATTACTGGTTTAGGTGTTTCTGTACGGAAATGATTCTCTGGGGGAACGTTCTGTAGGTGCTACATATTTAAACAGGCAGCAGAAAGCCTGGGCTGGGCTGGGCTAAGTGTTCGGGTCAGATTGTTGTGTGGTGTCTTGAGTTTCCTGTGTTGCCTACTTTCCCAAGACTTGCTTTCTGTTTACAGCTGTTCCTTGTCACCTTTAGTTCTGTAAGTGGCAAAAAAGGGCGTATTCCAATTTGGATTTAACCCCCTGGCAGCACACATTGTCTCCCAGAAATAACTAATGGGATTCATGGAAAATTTCTGTTTCTAACCCACTTCGTTCCAAAGCTCAGCCTTCTTGTATGACCAGCATGAAGCCACATGCCATGCAAACCTCCTGTTTCACTTGCTTTTATCAATATCTGTAAATGCATTTAGGAAATGGTCAAACGTTTGTTATTTTAAGGTGGTGTTTGGATAAAAGGGTCTAGAAGCAGCTCACTTTACAAAGAGTACAATCATCTTCACCCCTTCATACCGGGTTCATCTCCTGGTTCTCCTGCTGTTTGGAATTTCCCAGGAATTGCCAGTGACAATTTCCCCCTGCCCACCTAATTACAGCGAGTTTCCTTCGCACCACTGAAATCCAGCCATGGTACATGTTTTTCTCTCAGTGAAATGGCATTAACTGTGGCCTTGTTTTTTGAGCCTGTGGATGTGGATGTTGTTTATAAGGTAAAGCACAGATAATGTCAAGGTTTTGTCAACAAAAATCAAACCCTCACCCCAGTAATGCCTCCTGGAGTGGAACAAATGCAGCTGGATGTCCATCCCTGGGAGGCTTTAGGATTGATTGGAGGGGGGTCTGGGCTCCCTGTGGGGATGAGGACCCTGCCCTGGCTCCTGAGGGGTGCGGAGGAAGGAGCAGGAGAGAGAACACACCAGGCACCACCGGGCACCTCACTGAGGGCATTTTGCTGGCCACAGGAATTTTTCCTGCTCTGAGCAGCAAGTTCAGTTCCATTAGCCACCTATTGCAGCAAGTCTTGTCCCGGTACTTTGCTTTTCTTGCCTTTATTTGAGAAAAAATAATGCATAAAATGGAGTAAAGTGACCGTTAGTCTTTAGTTTCCAATATATGAGAAAGGTAGAAAGAAAGAAAGAAAGAGAGAAAGGGGAAAAGAGAGAAAGAGAGAAAGAGAGAAAGAGAGAAAGAGAGAAAGAGAGAAAGAGAGAAAGAGAAAAAGAGAAAAAGAGAAAAAGAGAA
>VXBX01004293.1:502498-557807 GCA_013400415.1 Scytalopus superciliaris | reverse complement strand
AAAAGAAAAGAAAAGAAAAAAGAAAAGAAAAGAAAAGAAAAGAAAAGAAAAGAAAAGAAAAGAAAAGAAAAGAAAAGAAAAGAAAAGAAAAGAAAAGAAAAGAAAAGAAAAGAAAAGAAAAAAGAAAAAGAGTTCCTTGAGGAGTGAAAATGCAACTGGTGCTCTCTCAGCAGGCTTGATAAGAAGGTGAAAGCAGGAATTAATAAAATGCTCTTTTGGTCTTTTTCTTTTCATAGAATCCTGTTTTCATCCCAGTATTTCTCCTGCCTTTTTGGGATTGTGAAAAAAATAAGAAAACTTTTGGCTGTGATTGTTGATATAAAAGACAGCAGAGAAATAAAAATTCTGTTCAGTGTCTGTAAGTGTGAAATGGAGAGCACGGAACTGACTACCCCACACCTGCACTGAGCAGGAAGCAGAGTGTGATGTGGAAGAACTTCTTCCGAAAGGGAGGAATTACTAACACTTATCCAGCAGCTTTCTGGAAAGGGAATTTGGCCAGATTTCCTTAAGTAACACAGACTATTTTTTTCTGGCACTTCATTGATGTAATCAAGTCAAAGTTTATTTGCCTAAAAGGGGAAGGGTTACAGAAAAGTGTTTTTGAAATATTTCTTAAATAATGGGAGTGTTTCTTCTGTGAACATTTTTGCCCCACTCTGGAGTTTATAAGATTTCACAGATATCAGAGGGAAAAGTTTTTTGCAAATCAGAGTGAACTTATGGTGGCCTGAAGGGGCTGCAAGAAATCTGGAGAGGAACTATTTCCAAGGGCCTGGAGAGACAGGACAAGGGGGAATGGCTTCCCAGTGCCAGAGGGCAGGGATAGATGGGATATTGGGAAGGAATCCTTGGCTGGGAGGGTGGGCAGGCCCTGGCACAGGTTGGGCAGAGAAGCTGTGGCTGCCCCAGCCCTGGGAGTGTCCAAGGCCAGGTTGGACGGGGCTTGGAGCACCCTGGGCTGGTGGGAGGTGTCCCTGCCCATGGCAGGGGGTGGCATGGGATGAGTTTTAAGTTCTCTTCCCACTCAAACCATTCCATGAGTCTATGATGTAAAAGAGCACTTTGTCTGTCAGGAGAAACAAGTGACACATTTTTGCAGTTTGTCTTGTCTTGTTCCAGCTTTTTGCTTTTTGACTTATTTGTAAAGCACCTTCAGCTACAACCCCCCCCTTGACACCAATCCACACAAACTGATTCTGTGAAGCAGCAGAGGCAATGAATTCACTTACAATGCTGTGGCACTGCTACCAATCCCAGGGAAGCGAGTTTCCTAAGGAAAATATGGAGTTAGTGCCACAGAAAGAGCTTTAATTATTGCAGTAAAAAGTGAGAAACAAGTTTTTGGTATTATAAATATATTTTCAGTTGGTTTAGATAACAATAAGCCCTTGGTATTCAAACTGTGCTCTTGAGAAAGACATGTGGGTGAGTTTGCAGGAGGGGAGTGTGGAGAACAACCTGACACAAAAACCATGGGACATAGATCTGTGTCTTGCTGCAAATGAGAAAAGTGGAGACAGCTTGGATAAAGTAAGGGGTTTTTTATTTGTCCTTATATAAATCCTCCTTTTGGGGAGGTACTGGGAGTAATTTAGAAGGTATTTGGGGGAAAACAGTAGCATTCTTTCCTCTCAGCAGGTTTCAGCAGCATAAAAGACATTGAAAACTGGGGGCCAGTGAGATCCAGGCAGTCCTACTCCAGATTCTGGGCTTAATTAATGTTTTACTGAGAGACAGCTCAGGGAAAATTGCTGGTATTTCTCATGCACAGAGTAACCTGCATGCAGCAGGTATTAATATATTAAGAAAAGTCGGGTTTCTGTCAAGGAGAAATTATTTTTATGGAAAGATAATGCCTCTCTTTTGAGACTGAAGGATTGCTTGTGGAAGAGTTCCTTATTTCCTCAGATGCCTTCATTTAATTAGACAAATATCAAAGTAGGGGATTAGTAACTTCCTAGGAGTGAAGTTGAGAAAAGTAAATGAGAATTAGCATTGTACAAAAATACTGCAGTGGATTTTTCTCTCCCTGGGTCTCTCTGGCTCTCAGAAAGCAAACTTTCCTACCGACTTCAGAATTGGTCTGGAGCTGGTTGAGAAGCGAATCGCTCTTTCTCCAAATTATCCGGCTGCACAATGAATAGAGGAGCAAAACGCAGCTGAAATCCCAGTCTGTGCTGTGCTCCCAGTGCCTATAACCAGTTTATCTCCCCCACCCGGCTGGCCTTTAAGCGTGTAATCCATTTACGTGCATATCAATTACCCTGTAGGGGTTAATTATCAGGTTATCCCGTTAGGGAAGCAATCAGGCAATCACATATGTTACCATTTTTCACAGTCATCAAATACTGTGGGCGCCTTCTTGCAGCAAGTATTTGACCTAAATGCTTCTTCTCAGTAACCACTAAAAAAAGCTCCTGTGGAAACACAGGCGTCAGGAAATCAATGTGCGTTTTGGGGGTGGAAGTTCTGGAGTTTGGGAGCATTTGCAGCCGGTTTTATTGGTGTTTTAAAAGCGGGAGGCAAGGTCCGTGGTGGTATTTTGGCTTCTTTTTGTGTCTGATGAACTGCCTGAGCCCGTCCTGTGCCCCAGAACCGCCCTGAGCTGGCCCAGCGCTGGGTGAGCACCAGGGGGAACATGTGCCTGCCCTGGCGGGGTGGGTGGCTCTGGCACTGCCCGCGCCGGAGGAAACACCACAGTTTAGCCCGCCAGGTAAAATGGAGAGCAGCAAGGTGAGAGCACACATTGCATCCCGTCAAGGTCATGGACAGCACCGAGGTGCTCGTGTGGCGTGGAGGTTTTTAAGCTGGTGCCAAAATCCTGCCCTGTCTCAAACCAGGGAGCTGTCCCAAAGCTTCAGGTGAAGTTACGGGAGTTCCAGTTTAGTTTTCGGAGTGTGAAGGTTAAATGACAGCACTATTTTATTTTTAAAGGTGGATTGAAGGCTCTTCCCCAACGGGAAGAAATCACTGGACGCCACATTGTTTTTCACCCATTGTGAATATGTTTTATGCAGGATGATTGCCTTGAAAAGTGTCTCCTTGGAAAGCCTGGGGAATTAAAGGCTCTGTTTTGTTTTGTTTTCTGCAGACAGGTAGGAAGAGATAATAATAGCTGTTAAAGTATCCTCTTCCTTCTCTTTCATTAACAGAAGATTGAGGCCAGGCTTAGATCAGTTAACAGGGGACATTAGCAAATGAGTTGGTGACAAAGGTCCCTGTGAAAGGGGTTTGTAGCTGCGATGTCCTGCAGCAATTTCAGGATCGTGTCGGGCAAAGGAAACACATTCTAAAATGGAGATAAAGTTTCTCTGTACAAGGAGCTCCTCGGTAATCTGTGCCGTGTACAAGGGGGTTTGGGCATGTTTTAGAATCAGGGCTGAGGCTTCTAAAGCCTTTTATATCGAACATAAAGCAGAGGAAGCAATCGGCTGCTGGTGTCTGTAATCCCTGAGCTGGGTGCGGTATTAGTGCTCGCTGCTTTGGATATGAAGAGAAGTGAGGAAAATTAAATTCTGCACTTCCCTTCCAGCCTGCTGAACCAATTCTGCTGATCTTTATTCACCGGCCTCCAAAAGCACACAGTCCTAAATACCTCCTAATTCCTCTTTTTCACTTCAGATTCAAGAAAAGAGAGGTGTTGCCTTTGTGCTAAGTGACTAAAGAAACGCGTGGTGTGGGGCTGTCATTTACTGGGGGGGGCCCGAGGTGATGCTGTGAGAGGCACCGGGTGTTGGCTCTGCTGGGGCTGGGGTGTTACAGGAGCTCTGGGGCCCTGGGACTGCTGCAGACCCTGCTGCCCTAAATGTGCAGGTCAGAATCGGTGGGGTCACCTGTTGCTGGGTCTGGGTTTGGCCAGAGAGATGAAGAAGGAGGCAGCACATTCTGTGTGCTTGCTTTGGCTCTTTGCTCAAGGCACAAAGAATTTATGACTTTTGTGAGTAAAGAAGTGGCATAAATCACTACTTAGTTCATGAGTCTTTGCAAGGTCTTCAAAGCTGCAGCTTTCCAGGAAAGAAGCAGTAATTATGATTAAAAAAACCTCCTTGTCTAATAAGGTTTCTGGGTAAAATGTGGCGTGAGGTCTGGGCTCTGGATGAACTTTGTGACACTGACTGGTCAGCCATGTGTGCAAAGGGGATTTTCCCAATGATCCAGACTTTTTCAAAGCCTTCCTGAACACCCCCAATTTAACCCAATCTGGTTAAGCTCATGGTCTTACTTGGTGCTGGAGGTGGTCCCAGAAGCTCTGGCACACTTGATTCATATTCCCTGGGCAGAAGTATTTATGGAGACTGAAGTCCTGTCCCAAGTGTGGCAGCATCTGGGAGCAGCCCTGTATCTGACTGAGGGAGATCAAGGATCCCATATCTCTTTATCCAGGGCAGACTCCAGGTGTTTCTTCCGTGCTGGTTCCTCCTCATGTGCTTGGATGATCCACTTCTTCTCCTCCCATCCTTCTCTCCCTGTCACCCTCCTGGCTGTCCTTACCTCATTTTTCGTGCCTTCTTCCCCTCTCTGACTCTTCTGAGGGGCTCAGGCGGGGCTTTTTCAGCTGCTGAGGGCACAGAGGCCACAGCCTGAATTCAGTGCAATCCTCTCCCACCCCACTGCCACTCCTCTCCCTACCTCCCCACTGGTATTCCCAATATGATAAGCAATAATCAGCTTTCCCAAAACTTTCAGAATATCCAGACTTGACTCTCAGCTTTTCAACATCCCTGTTTTTCCACAGACAAATGCCCACTACCCTTCAGAGTGTGCTCTCCACATCTGTTTCACTGTTGGTGCACTTCCACCTCTTGGGATTCATATTCCCCGGGCAGAAGGATTTATGGAGGGTTTATGGGAAGTCCTATCCCAAGTGTGCCAGCATCTGGAAGCAGCTCTGTCCCCGACTGAGGGAGATCCAGGATCCCACATCCCTTTTCCCAGCACAGACTCCAGGGGTTTTGACACAGAGAGCTCATCCTGAAGAGCTGTGACTGCTGGGGAGGAGGCCCACATTTACTCCTGAAGTTCAACATCCCACTTCATCCCCCTCTGGAGGTGCTCCCAAACAGCTCCAATACACTTGGTTCTCTGCCAAAGGTGGTCCCAAAGGCTCAGGCACACTCAATTCTCTCATGTCCTCCCGGGAGGTGAAGCCAAATGAGCTCTGAAATTGAGATACTACGGGAAATTTTCAGCACCATATGGATTTTCTCAAAAACTGAGCACTCAGTGACTGCAGGGAACAAAAATTCCTGAGTTAAGAGGCTCCCTTGGCAAACCTTCAGCAGCCACAGAGCTGCTCTTGGCCCTTTCTCAAGTCCTCAGGAGGGTTATCAGGATGCCTTGCTCTTGCAGGGGACTGTCTGATCAGAACTGTTGCTGTCTGTCCTCTTCTTGAACATGTTTATTCCTCATGTTGCGTTTGATCCCAGAATAGAAATTTCACTGTTACTTGTTGGATGTTTTTCATGGTCTCCTGAAAAGCACCTGCCCCCAAAGTCCTGTCTGTGCCAGCTTAGATGATTCCATAGAATTATACGCGAGGGCTCATGCAAGACAAGACAGTGACTCATCCTTTCCTCTTATAAATAGCATCAGAAAACTGAACAGAGGAAGTAAACAATGAACACAAGGATTACAAAAATGCTCCCGTTCTTCACAAGTTAATTTGAGAGGAAAATCAACATTTGTTCGTGGTTTAGAAAGATCTCCATCCTCACCACTAGTGTTGTCACAATCACCGTGACTATTTTTGCACCGTAGTTTACAAGGGGTTATATCTGACCAGATGGAAAGGTGTGCCTTGGCCATCAGTGGCAGTCCGAGGGTTGGTTCACCCTCCACCAGGAAGGTGAATTTCTTTGCAAACACAAAGGTTTTCTGAAAGGTTTTTTTTTCCTTTCCTTTTGGAGGAGATGGTGGTGAGAGACGGGGAGAGTGACTTCATAAACTCATTCCTGTTGCCTGTTAGGACCTAAAAAAGTAGGACACACTGGCAAAAGAACTTTCAGAGATGTCAGTGTGAGGGTCTTGGTCAGGCCTTGGGGGATTTCTACTCCCCCATCTCACTGTGACTTTGCCCAACTCTTTGTGTCCTGGTTTTGATCCCATTTGACTTTGCTGGACGTCGTTTCTGCCTGCTTTGATCACTGGTATTTTATGTTATTAAGACAGAAGTTTAGAACTTGGAATTTTGTAGGGAGAAATAAGTCAGCTTTCACCCTTCAGTCAGACTGTCTTTGGTCTGTGAAACAGAGGGGGCCAGAGAACAGCCCTGTGGAGGAAAACTTGGTGGGTTCCAGGTAATGATCAGCAAAGCTGTGAGCGAGTCAGCTGGAATTAGGGAACATAAATCATGCGGTCAAAACAGCCAAGGTTTTTGGTGGAGCCAGGAAGGCAGCAGGTCATCACTGGGCAAGGCTCATGGCTCTCCCAAGGGAAGGAAAACACTTCTTGCCTTTTGTTTTTCCTGCTTAATAAAAGTCATCTCCCTGCAGTGACAGCGACTGTCCCAGGGGTATTTGGCTGTGTGTGGGAGAAGGAAGGTCTCTGATTAAAGTGCTGCTGTGACCCAGGTAATGCCCAGGGGGAGGGGCAGGAGGAGGAATCGGCCTTTGCCATGTCATAATCCAGAATGGGAATGTGACACTTCAGGGGAAAAAAAGAATATTGTCATCATTGTTTAGCAGCTTAAAATAACACAGGACATGGTGTGAGCTCTGCTGGAGTCAAAATGAGGTGTAGACCTTTGGTGAAGTGTCTTCGGGGCTTATTGTCCCGAAAATTCCCTTTCTGATTAAATTTTTTCATTACTCAGCCTAAAACTGAATTTGGATAGAGGGGCTGTTATACTGTTTTCTGAATTACTAAAATGGTTCATCTGCCCAGTATAAATAAAGGTCCCCCAGGCAGAGCCAGCTGACCTCTGACATGCTGCTTGGAAAAGAAAATGCTCATATATGACTTACTATTGTAGAAGTTTTTTGTTGTGTTTAAATAAATGAAAATATCTCTTCTCTCTACCCAAAAATGTGAGGCTGTTTAGATATGGACGCTTCTATAATGAAGGGATGTATGTTCATACTGCTTTTATAGGAGCATTATTTCTTATTTCTATCACGTTATACTCAGCGGGATCTTCACTTCCTAATATTATTCTGATTTAAAATTAATAAAGCTTAGCTGCACCGAATATAAATGTTGGCTATGCAACTTGTATAAATCACAAAAAGAAGTGCTGTTGTCCCTTGGAAATAATAATTGGGTGAAGATCACAGAATGATCTCAGAGGAGAAAATCCACTTGGATGTTAATGCCTCTATTTCCCAATTAAATTTACCCCTAGGAGTCAAAAAGGGACGTGTGACATTTTAGCCCAAAGGGTGAGAGGTAAGAAATGGGGTTTAAGGTGTCAAATTTGCTTCTGAAGGCGTAACAATAGAGTGTTTATTTCGAATAATTATGACAATGAGAGGACAGCAGTGGATATTGTCTGCTGGACTTTAGTGGGGCTTTTGACAGTGTCTCCCACAACATCCTCCAGGCTGGCTGGGTGGGCAGTGACACAGCCTGAGAGTGGCCCAGCAGCAGGTCCCAGGAGGTCGGAATGAGTGGCCCAGGGGCTGGTTGGAGCTGTCCCTGCTGGTGCCCCCCAGGGCTGGCCCGGGGCTCTCTCATTCCCCACTGGTGGCAGGAAGGGCTCGGTGCCCCCTTAGCAGGTTCGCTGAGGATCCCGGGCTGGGAGGAGCGGGCGATGCCCAGAGGGCTCTGCAGCCCCTCAGAAGGGCCTGGACAGGCTGGAGAGAGGGCAGAGAGATCTGTCTGAAATCCAGCAGGGGCCGGGGCAGGTCCTGCACACGGGGAGGGACAACCCCGGGGACCTGCCCAGGCTGGGGGGGGAACCTGCTGGAGAAGGGCCTGGGGGTCCTGGTGGGCACCCAGCTGTGCCCGGCCAGCAGTGAGCCCTGGGGGCCAGGAGGGCAGTGGGAGCCTGGGGGGCAGCAGGAAGGGCACTGGCAGCAGGTGAGGAGGGGCTCCTGCCCCTGTGGCCAGCCCTGGCAGGCACATCTGCAGGGCCGTGCCCAGCCCGGGCTCCCCAGCACAGCAGGCACAGGGAGCTCCTGCAGCGGGGCCAGCGCAGCCCGCGGAGATGCCCAAGGGCTGGAGCAGCTCTGGGAGCAGCAAAGGCTGAGGGAGCTGGGGCTGTTCAGCCTCCAGAGCACCCCCTGAGAGGGCACCTCCCCATGGGGGGCAGTGCCTGCAGGGAGGGGGCAGAGCCCGGCCCAGGCTCTGCTCGGGGGGCCCAGCCATGGCACGAGAGGGACGGGCACGAACTGATGCCCAGCCAGTTCCACCTGCCCAGGAGGGAGAACTTCTTGGCTGGGCACTGAGCCAGCCCTGAGCAGAGCCCAGCCAGGGGGGGAGTCTCCTCCCTGGGGATATTGCAGAGCTGTGTGGGCACAATGCTGTGCCCTGTGCTCTGGGATGGCCCTGCTGGAGCAGGAGGTGGCACCAGGTGCCCCACGGTGGGCCCTCCCAGCCTGACCCAGCCTGGGATTCTGTGATAATCCAGAACAAAATCTCAATGCTTATTCATTAATGAGCTTCTGTCTCATTAAATAAAGATTGGTTCCAACCTGATATTTGAGCTCAGTTACAATTATCAGCAAGAATGCAAAATAGTTTCACATTTGGAGTTTATTGAATACGATTTGTCATTCCTCTCATTGTGCTCTCAGACAGGGAGCAGATGACAGAGCAGTGGAGGAGGGGGCTGATCATCTGCATTCTTGTGCAGCTGAGCAGGTTTGGCTGTTCTGTGTTTGATGTTGACCTGCTCATGTCATGGCCATTATAGGTACAACCAAGTCTAGCAAGTGCCTTATTTAGATGAATTCCTCTGTTTTGAAGTGCATATTGAGGGCATTGCAGTGATCGTTGTCGTCGTTGTGCCCTGGGCTGACTCCACTACCAAATTGCTATCAGATTTAGCTGGAGCACATTCTCAAAATAGGCCTTCCCACCACATATCCCTTAGGAAAAGCAAGGCTTAGTTTCTGCAGGAGCTGTTTTCAGCCTTGGCTACCTTCTGCTCAGGGCATGGTCTGCTCATGTGTTCCCCCTTATTCTCCCCATTAAGAGAGAAAGGGGGAGAGACAGAAGGCATCCTCAATGAGCTGGGCTGGGAGCATGGCTTCCTCTGTGCCAGGATCCCATCTGATCCAGTCTGGGGATCCCAGGAGGGGAATGAAGTGGGATGTTGAACTTCAGGAGTAAATGTGGGCCTCCTCCCCAGCAGTCACAGCTCTTCAGGATGAGCTCTCTGTGTCAAAACCCCTGGAGTCTGTGCTGGGAAAAGGGATATGGGATCCTGGATCTCCCTCAGTCGGGGACAGAGCTGCTTCCAGATGCTGGCACACTTGGGATAGGACTTCCCATAAACCCTCCATAAATCCTTCTGCCCAGGAAATATGAATCCCAAGAGGTGGAAGTGCACCAACAGTGAAACAGATGTGGAGAGCACACTCTGAAGGGTAGTGGGCATTTGTCTGTGGAAAAACAGGGATGTTGAAAAGCTGAGAGTCAAGTCTGGATATTCTGAAAGTTTTGGGAAAGCTGATTATTGCTTATCATATTGGGAATACTAGTGGGGAGGTAGGGAGAGGAGTGGCAGTGGGGTGGGAGTGGATTGCACTGAATTCAGGCTGTGGCCTCTGTGCCCTCAGCAGCTGAAAAAGCCCCGCCTGAGCCCCTCAGAAGAGTCAGAGAGGGGAAGAAGGCACGAAAAATGAGGTAAGGACAGCCAGGAGGGTGACAGGGAGAGAAAGATGGGAGGAGAAGAAGTGGATCATCCAAGCACATGAGGAGAAACCAGCACAGAAGAAAAGGAAGAGGTTCCAGGGAAGACTAGGTGCTCCAGAGACAGGAGGGGGAAAAGAGTGAGGGTGGGAATGCAGGGGTAGGCACAGAGGAAATAACAGCAGGAGCTGGGAAGCTGGGGGAGGGCAGGGAAGGGTGAACAGAGGTGCCTCACTGAGATTTGGAACCAGCTGAAGGTTTGCTGCAGATACACAGAGCATGGAAAAGGAGGAGTTAACAAGCAAGGAAAGCACCATGAGAGTTGGAAAGAAAGAGAGAATAGGGATAAGAAGTGATTAAGCTTAAAGCAAGGGAGCTGCTCTGATCAAGACAAATTACATGGGCATAATTAGCATTTAGCAGGGAGACAGAAACGGCATTTTGAGATGTGGACCATGTTTTGAAATACATTTTCATGATAAAATATAAATATGAGTTAAAAAAAGCAGATTACAGAACAGTTTTCCACCTATGCAGTAGGATTTGGCAATTCCAGCAGGAAAGTGCAGGAGAGGCTTCAAGAACACTGTAGTGGTTCTGCAAGTACTTTTGTAGAAGTGGCTTCGTGCGTGTGGTGACGTGAGAGAGCAAAAAGAAGGGCTCATGGGTGATGGGAACCAGCCCTGCCGGCAGAGCAAGGCACAGGCTGCTTCCTTCCTTGTGCTGTCTCACCTGAGGGAACCCAGCAGGGATGTTTCTGAACAGCTACTCTGTTGGCACAACGTGCAATGGCTGCAGGTAGTGAGGTTCAGTTAGAAAGTGACCAAAGCATGAGGAGAACTGACCTTCCTCTTCTTCCTTTGTTAGCTCTGGAGATACCTGGAGATGTGGAGACAGCCTAGCTGTTGTTTGGCTCAATTGAACAGTGCCAGTGCTTCCTGCTCTGCTTTTCTCTGGAGGTGTTTCATCCACCTCTGGAATATTTCAGCATAAAAATTAGAAATGTGGTAGAGAGCAATGGAGATGGAAAAGGGATAAGGCAGTTATCTACAAAAGATTTTAAACTGCATTGTTAATGACTTCAGTCTTTTCTGTATCATACTTAAAAATCCCTGAGGTCCATCTGAAGTATTTTATCATATTTCCTGTAAGGCCTGAATCAACATAAAGATGAATTTGGGGAATACTTAAAGGTGTTCTTAATCCACCTTTGTTCTTTTCAATATGCTTTAAATATGCTTCCATTAACTTTCACGATGCTGCACAATGTTCCTCCTTCTAAGAGCTGCTTGACCCTTGCTCAAAGTCTATCACATAATAACACATTAACATAGAAACGATTCCAAGAGGTGAAGGTGAAGGCATTCAGTGGTTACAATCTTCCTTCCTCAGCTGGATAAGAAATGTGAAGGAAAAGGTGTTAAATACACATTGTACGTTTTCCCTACTGCCCGACATTTATCCAGACAGGAATTTCCAACAGTAAATAAATACAAGCCATGCAGAGCATTTTAAGAAGCCAATACTGGCAGCTTTAGGACAGGCTCAGGAAAGCGGGCAGTTCAGCTGTGGGCACTGTGGAGAAGCCAGGCTGGCAGCATCCTTCCCATTCCACCTGGCTCCAGTCACTCTGCTCCAGCCACGTGCACAATAAGCTCCTTGGCACTCCACAGGGAATTATTGGCTCTCTGCTCACTTGTTGCACAGGACTCTGTGTCCTTAAGAATGGCTGTGCTGCTGCTGTGGAACTGGCAAAGGATTTAATCCCTGAGAGTCTTAGCAGAGGCTCAGAATTGCAGATATGCACATTCACGCAGAGAATGGAAAGTGAATCATAGAATCATTAAGGTGGGAAAAGATTCTTTAAGATCATCAGGGCCAACTTTCAACCCAGCACCACCACGGTCACCACTAACCATGTCCCCAAGTGCCACACCCACATGTTCCTGGAAGGCTTCCAGTGGTTCTGGAACACTCCACCACTGCACTGGGCAGTCTGTTCCACCTTTGGATCCAAAAGAGATGCAAAGAGCAACCTCAGAGCTGTGCTGGTTGGTGCTTCTTTGAAAGACTGAGGGGAGAGCATTGGAACTCAGCTTTGTCCAGCACTGAGGAAAAGGGGCTTTGGGGCACAGTGGGTAATTCTTCTCTCCTGCAGGTTCTCTGTGAGGCTGTGGATTGCCCATCCTTGGAGGTGTTCCAGACCAGGCTGGACGGGGCTTGGAGCAATCCTGTCTAGTGGGTGGTGGCCCTGCCCATGGCAAAGGATTGGAACAAGATGAGCTCTGAGGTTCTTTCAACCCAAACTGTTCCATGACTGTTTGCAGTTGTTGTGTGTGATTTGAGTTGGGCAAGGGGGCACTTCTTTGCTGTCATCTTTTCCTTGGAAGCTCTCGGTGATAATTGAAGATTTCTCTGTCTTCAGAGGGAGAAACGTACTTGGAGAAGGGGCCTGGACAACCCTCACAGGCACATGGGGCTGTCCTGTGCAGGGCCAGGAGTTGCATTCAGTGATCCTCTTGGGTCCCTTCCAACTCAGGGTTTTCTGTGATTCTATGAACTGAAGAAAGTGTGGAGAAAGTCTGAAAGAGAGAGCTTGGGCTTCTCGTCAAGTAAGGGAATGGTTATCCCTGCCAAGTGATCCCCACAGAGCCTGGGAACAAGCCTTCGTCTGGAGGCATCAAGGAATCAGGAGGGCAAATACTCCGGTGCATTTAGGGAAAGTCTTCATTTTGTGGTGAAGTACAACAGAACAAACTAGATTTTATGTCTCTGCTTTTCACAGTGATTCAGACCCTCCTATTGAGAGTAACAGTGCTCAGCATTCCTTGGAGAGCAGTTGTGTAAGGACACCGGGAAAGCAGAGGGGAGGGGTTTGTGGTTGTAGGGTTGTTACTGACAACAGGTACCTGGTGGTTGTGGCATTAACCAGGGTAAAAACCACCTGGAGTGGGTGGGCTGGGAACGACACACAGGGATGGGTGGTCTTGGTTCACCTCCTCTGCTCTTTTGGTGCAGATAGTAATAATTTATTGACAATTCCTCTCTTTTTTCCCTAGAAAGATGATCTAGGAAGAAACAAAACGCTCTTCTCTTGGCAGTAGGGTTTAGGACCTGGGGAACTGTAAGGATTTCCTTCTCTAATCTGTGGGAATTAGCCCTGACTGACAGAGAACGAGCATCCAGTTGATTTACAGTCCTCAGCTGACTTGCAGCTCTACAGAACTACGGGAATAAAGCAGTGCTTGTCCCAGGTGGAATTCACATGAAGAGCCAAGCAGAAGGGTCAATGCCGGAACGGAGGTTGCCATTGTGTCCTGGGGGAAAATCCATGCAGGTTGGAGAACAAAGAGTACTTTTTTGGGGGGTAAACCTTCAGTATGTAGTATCTGCTGCCTGGGGCCGTGAGGGGAATTGTGGAAAGCAGAATAGAAACTGTTGTGTGGTAGATTCACTGACAGTACATTCAGTGGATGTTGTACCGTGTAATACTGTACGTACAGTGTGTCATGTGGTCGTGCTTTAAAGCAAAAAGAGCATTTTACCTTTCAAAGAATTTAGTTGTGAGCAATAAACCAGTAAAGAATAAAATTTCAGGTACTGAAAAGCAGATAATCATCTAAACACACCAAGTGTGGCAGCTGGAAACAGTGAGCAGAGTATGGGAGAAGGCACCAGAGAGAGAAACAAATACACCAAGAAACCCTAGTGCAAGGTTTGATTTATTGCTGGAGCATTTAGGGAAATCTCCCAGGCAGGACTGCAGCCTTTCCAAAACTGTTAGAAGAGGAGATGTCAAATCTCTCACAAGAACTAGCATTTGGATAGAAATACCCCTCTGCTACAAAGGGCATTTCATTCTGCGTGATGCCTTTCTCTGCCCCTTTATTGCTGAGGGATGAGCAAAGCATGGCAGTGAGGTCTGGGTGTTTCCCCTGCTGCCTCTGCCAGCTCACCTGGGCACAGGGAAGAGAAATACAACATCAGACCAGCTGGGCTCGAGCAGGACAGGCAGGAAATGGTGGTTTTCTGTAGCTCAGCCACTGATGTCTGTGTTGCTCTAGTGGAGAGAGGCTGTGGAGCTGTTGGGCTCACACTTTGGTGAGCACTTGTTCACAGAAGAAACCTGTTTTCAGGGCTGATATTCTTTAACTTCAGGTTGGCAGTACCTGAAGGACAGAGGCACCTGAAGATGTTTGTATGAAGAGGCCATAGCACTGGGATGTGGCAGTGGGGTGTCACTGCTGTGTCACCAAGAGCTTTTCCCACACTGCCCACAGTCTTGACATCCAGAGGGGAAAAGGAGAGGGACAATTGTAATTCCTATTTCTTGTTAAACTGTGACTTCCTTACTTTGGCACTGTCTTGTGCTTGAAGTGCTTGGGTCTTGCTTAGGCTCCCAAACTTGGGTGAGTTTAAAGTGGTAGAAAGGGGTTGAGAGCTGCTGAACATTTACACCACCAATTAAAATGTACACATTTACCAGGAGATTTGTCGTGTGTGTGTATGTGTGTTTAACTATGCATATCTTTATATTTGTGTATATATATATATGTGTGTGTGTATAGATGTGTATTTGCTTTATGTACTACATTCCTCCACCCCTTACAGATACTAAGGGAATTCTAAGAACCCCATCTTTGGGGTCCCCTATCCTAATCCCAGACAGTGGCTCTCCCTGGGACATGCTGGCCCCACAAGCCCATAGCTGTTAGGATGGCACCGTGCCTGATCTTACAGACCTTGCCCCAAGCAGCTGCAGTGAGACTCAGCACCCCACACCACTTCCATGGGCACCCCAGCACACTTCCCTGGCACCCTGCTCTGTTCCCTGTGCCATGCACTGTGAACCTGACACCGGGTGCCACACACAGTGACCCCGGGCAGGAGGAGCATCCCAGAGTGGCATCCTCTGTGTCAGGGCTGCTGAAAGGAGAGCTTTGTGCCCAGCCACTGGACTGCTGCTTTGGGGATAGGTTTATATCCTCCTTCCAAGGGTTAAGCAGAGCTCACATTTGCCAGCAGAAGGGGGATTCTGTCCCAGGACTTTCTCTGCATTTTGCATCGACCAGCCTGATCACCAAATCACCAGGAGTTATCTCTTAATCTGGCTTTGCAGCCCAGTAAAACCTGCTTTGCTGGCAGGGATTCAGCAGTGGAGGTGAGGAGTGTCTCTCCCAGAATTGTTACTATCCTGGTGCTTGGAATGTTTTCCTGCTGAACAGAAGTGGTGTCAGCTTGTTTCCTTCTGGTCCTGAAAGGCTCATGCCTGGTTTCATTTCCTACATGGAGGGTGATGGGCATCTCATCCCTTCTCCAGCTGAGTGTTCATAGGAAGCTGGAGTAGTAATTCTGTGAAAGGCCCGGGGTGTGGGAGTGAGGTCAGGGGAGGTGAAGTGGAAGGAAGCCCAGATATATGTCTCTGTTTCTGGATCTGTCTTAGTTTCTGGATTTCACATGGCTTAGGGTGGGAAATGTGTTTCTCAGCCTTGGTGGGGCCAAGCTCTGAGTCTGCAGGGAGCCAGAGCTGTAGCCTGGGACCTGCAGAGGTTAAAATGCAGCAGCCCCCACGGTGTTGCAGCAGCACAGAGTTCCTGTGTGAGACAGGAGCATTTCCAGTGTGCGGTTTAATTTAGCCACTGAAACTTCCACGTATCTGGTTTCGGCTCTGAACTGCTGGGCTGGCCACGGTCTGTCCCGTTGTACTGGGGGCTCTTCTGTCCCCAAAGCCTCACAGCAGAGTTGGGGTCTCGTCCCTGTCCAAATCCCAGCCTGTGCAAAGCCCCCACGTGCTTCCAGAGTCCTTGTCCTGAGAGTTTTGCACAGGGATTTTTAAGGACGCGCCCCCAAAGTGCTCCTGACACATCAAGCGCAACTTCCTTGCAGGACAAGGCAGGACTGGCCCCAAAACTGCCCTTGCAGTAAGAATTACAGGTTACACGGTCTCAGCTGTGCTGTGCCTTAGATGAGAAGTTACTGTGCTGGTTCCATCCACTTAAACCTCCTGGTTCTTTAAATAGGTGTCCTTGGCCAGCTTTTCTCACTCCGTTAATCCCAGCACAGATGAACCAGCATGGATATAAATGTTTATGGCAGTCGTCACAGCTGCATATGGAATATCTCTGATTGTTGCATACAGGCACTGCTGTGGGCTTGTCATTTGATGCTCTATAAAGAGTCTTGGATAATCTTTCTGGAAGGAGCTGTGTAAATGCAGATATAATTAGCTTTTTTTTTTTTCAATTATATTTTTTTTTTTTTTTTTTTTTTTTTTTTTTTTTTTTTTTTTTTTTTTTGAAATAGATATCTTTTACTAAAGCACTGGAGCACAGAATAGCCATTTCCTGTGATTTTCATTCACATAATATTTATAGTGCTACAGAACAAATGAGCTGCTGGAAAGGGAGAAAAATGGATACCATGAATGAACTTGCCTTGAGAGGAATTTGTGATCAAATTATGAATCTAACAAACTTCAGTAAGCCAATTACTGCTCCTCCTGCATTTGTGAGTGTGCAGGCTCCGTGGGATTTGGTGTAATCCCTCCCTGTGGACAGATGGGCGGATTGCAGAGCTCCTTCCCCAGCCCTTCGGTTTGTGTTTGTGTGCCTTTGCCTCTCCCTGACAAAGGAACTAAAAAAGGATTCAAACAGGAACGAACAGAGTCAGTTATGATGTTTCTGACATGTCTCTGTGCAAACTGCCTTTAAATTTTTACCACCCAGTGCCTCCAGTCTCCTCCCACAGCAGGAGGATGGGCCTTTTCCCATGCCCGGTGGCACACTGGGCTTACGAGGGTGGCTGGAGTTAGGACGTGGTCAGCATTTGAGTGTAAACTGCTGTTTGCAGGGAATCACACCACAGCCACATCTC
Organism: Scytalopus superciliaris; assembly: GCA_013400415.1. Classification (NCBI taxonomy): domain Eukaryota; kingdom Metazoa; phylum Chordata; class Aves; order Passeriformes; family Rhinocryptidae; genus Scytalopus; species Scytalopus superciliaris. The sequence goes on along the minus strand of VXBX01004293.1, from coordinate 541,139 downwards.
CTGCTCCAAGGTCAAACCAACTAAGTTTCAAGAAATAAGCCAAGAATAATTTTTAGTCCTCCCTGAAATCGGTTTGATCACAGTTGCTGAGCTGCCAGCTGCAGCTTTTGCCTTCTAGAGCTGCAAACTCTCTGCTTTTCAGCAAGAGAGAAAAATGTTGCATCAAGGCAGAGATGAAATGATTCTGTACTTTGTCTGGTGTAGTTCCAACAGCCTCCCTGTGCTCCTTACATTGTTCTTTAAGCAAACCAAATACCTCTACAGCAGAAAGCTGCCAGTAGTTTCTTTTGCCTCAAGTAAACTACATAAAATCTTAAAATCATTAATATTTTTAAGATTCTTCTACAGTTGTGCTCTTGCTTGTAACTGGAAATCCACGTGTTGATAATTGTAAGACTCAATCCAATATTTGTTTCCTAAGTAGTAGCTACTACTTCTCAACTATATTTGGCAGTTACTCAGAAATGAAATAATTTGCTGTCTGCTTATGTGAGAATGTAACTTACTTGGAGGCAAGATTAGGAATGATAGAAAAGTTCTGTTGGAAGGGACCTTGGGCTGTGGGCCACCCTCTTGTCAGAGCAGGGCCAGCTCCAGGTTCAGACCAGGCTCTCCAGAGCTTTGTCCAGAGAAATATAAGGATGCAGAGCCTCACTGGGAACCTGCTGCACTGCCTGTCTCTCCCTGAGGGGCAACCTGAGTCCTTACTATTCCTATTTATTGTTTCAGCTTATGAATCAGAGAATATCCTAAGCTAGAAGGCACCCACAAAAATCACAAAGTCTGTGAAGTTCAACCCCAATAATCCCCCCTGTTCCATCGTCCAAACCCTCCTGGAGCTCTGGCAGCCTTGGGGCCCCCACTGCTCTGGGGGGCCTGGGCAGTGCCCACCAGCCTCTGGGAGAAGGACCTTTTCCTAAAGGAAAAGATCTCTCCTGTTATCTCTCCTCCTGCAACATCTGAGCCCTTTCATTCAACCATTTTTTAGCACCATTTTTCACTTGTTCAGCCCTTTAGACCAGGCCATGCTCCCTTGGATACAAAAATGTCATCGAAGGCAGTGCAGAAAGTCTTGGGAAATTGCAGCTCCCCTCATCCACGGTCCATCACTTTATTATTTCTGTCACTGTATCACAGACAGATTGGTCAGGCATGACTTAGCTTTGGTAAATCCAGACTGACTGATCCCAGTCACCCTCTTCTCCTTTGTATGCCCAGAGATGTGTTTTGGGAGGACAAGCTCCATAATTTCCAAAGATCTCAATGTCATCCAAGGTGCTTAAAATAGCTGGAAGATGAGAAGTAACTTTCCACAAGTTTTAAAACGCTAAGTGGAAGAACCTTGTGTGCCCAGCTCTGACTGTGAGGACAATCAGGGCCCCCCAACAGCTCTGCAGTGAGTCAGGTCTGTCTGCCTTGGACTGTTGGGTTGCATTCCTAGGACAGGTCCCCCCTCCTGGAAATGGTAGATGGAGATGGGGCTGGTGAAGAACACCAAGGCTCTAAGAGGATCTTAGTTCCTGCCTCTTGCAAAAGCAGACTTTATTTCCCAGACACCACATTCCCCCGTGCAGGAAAACACCCCTCTGAGTCTGGCCCTTGGGTATTTTTATCCCCCCGTGCTGCACTCCCTGTCAGTGCATTCCCAGGAGACTTTGCCGTGCTCATCAATTGATTGCCAGGCAAGTCCTCTGTGAAATGCTGACCCTGGCCACGTTTTGGATGTACTTATTGGTGAGACACGGGGTCCTCACAGAAGGTAAAGGATTTAATGAGCACCTTTCCAGTCAATCATGGTTATTCCTGTCAGATTTTCACACTTCCCAAATAACTTCCCTGTGCGAAGCCCTCCAGTATTGTAGCACAGAAGTGAATTAGTTCCTTTTGATAATGTTCTGAGGCAAAGTGAAGCTGGCAAAGATAACATTCTTGGAGTATATAAAATATTTATTACGCATGTCTGTGCTGGAGCAAGAAGTCTTTTCTCTATCTTTGGATAGGCCTTTCTGCCTGTAGGAATTCTTCATTCCTGGGGAAACAAATTCTGGCTTGAAGATCCCATACTGTTGATTTCATGGGATCTGGTCTTGGTGTTTTGGGAATGTGTGAGCAGGGAGTATTGTTAGAGAAGTGCAGGGCTGTGGTTTGTGTGCCAGACAGGTGTGTCTCCCAGGACAGGGAAAGCTCGCTAATGGATGGTAGAACAAACTAAGTGCACACACCTACACTGGCAAGGAGGAGTTACCCTGGGCCTTACCACGTAGATCAGAATTTTTTATTTTATTTTATTTAAGTTTTCAGTGTTCAGGTATCAATAACATTCTCGGTCTCACAGGGCAAAGAAAAGGCTCATTCTCATTAGTCGCTAATTTAGTTTTGTGAATTTCTTTGGAAAGAAATTAAGGTTTGAAGTCGTATTGGTCAATAGGGCTTGTGGTTGAGAAGCAGCAACGTTAGACAGGTTTGCAATAATACTGTGTAATTATTTTTTTTTTTAAGGGCTGATGGGCAATTTTAGTTTTCTGATTTTCTAACTGAAATTTCTAACTGAAATGCTCTGGTATTGTTTAATTGAGGTTACATCACCATATAACCTTTTACTGTGAGCTTCTCTTTAGTCTCGCCATGTGCTTTCATGAAAAATACTCTTAGTTTGGAAAAAAATGCAATTTTTTTTGTTTCCTTGGAGTTTGTTTTTTTGATTTTGTTTTTTTTTTTTTGCAACAGGGACAACAAAACAGTAGGAGATTAAAGTGAAAGAGGGGGAAATTAGGTCAGATATATGGAAGAAATTGTTCCCTGTGAGGGTGGGCAGGCCCTGGCACAGGTTGGGCAGAGAAGCTGTGGCTGCCCCATCCCTGGAAGGTTGGACGGGGCTTGGAGCACCCTGGGCTGGTGGGAGGTGTCCCTGCCCATGGCAGGGGGTGGGATGCGATGGGCTTTAATGTCCCTTCCAACCCAAACTATGATTCTCTGACTTTTTTAAGCTCAACCAGAGCCTGGGTGGTCTCCCACGAGCTGCGTGGCAAGTCCGTGCGGGTTTTGTTGCAAGCGGGAGTTTCAGTGGATTCTGTTTAAACCGAACGAAGGCAAATAAGAGCCTGAGCCACTTCCCAAGGCGGGCTGTATCCAGCGGCACCGGGCCCCGGCAGCCCGGGTACCGCAGCCGTGTCCGGCAGCCCCTCGGCATTCCCGCTGCCCGGGGGATGCTCTCCCGGGAGGATGATGCTTTCCCGGGCAGCAGGAGCCAGCCCGGAGCCGCGTGGGAGGGAGGCTCACGGGCTGCGGGGCGGGGGAGCGCCTCGGGGGGCTGGCACCCACCGCCCGCTGGGCACGGGATGCCCGCACCGCGCCCGCACCGCACCCGCACAGCCAGCGCTGCCGCACGGAGCGGGCTGGGAACGGGGCTGGGAGCGAGGAGGGAGAGGGGGGGAGCACAGGGGGAGCCGGAGGGTGCTGGGAAGCCAGGCTGGGAGTGCCCGGCGCCGGGAAGGGGCAGGCGCATCCCTGCCCGTCTCAGCATCTGGAGCAGCCGGGATGCGGAGCCGCCGCCGGGCGATGGCCGTGCGCCTCCTGCGCTGACATGCCAAGGTAGATTCTTTTCCCCCCCGTCGTGGCCGCTCCTTGGGTCGTTTCGAGCCGGGCGCGGTGCGCGGGGATCGCTGCTGCGCTGAGAGAGCGCGATTTTCGGGAGGCAGAGCCCCGTGCAGGTGCGCTCCTGCTCCCTATGGAGGCGGCGGTGGGATGGGGGGGAACTTGCTGCATCACCCAGCGCTGCAAACTTTGAGATGCCACCTCGAGCTGGGGCTTCTTCCTGGGCTTAATTTCCATTTGGACTGAGGTAAAATTACTCCCAGAACCAATATCTTATCCATCTGTTTAGAAAAATGAGGAGCCCTCCTTCGGTCAGGTCTACAGTAAAAAAAGTCAGGGTTTTTGTGTCCTTTCTGAAACTGAACTCTGTCTTTCATGGCGGTGTGGTTTCCCTGCAGTGAAAAAGAAAAGAAATAAACACTCATTTTTAGTTATTTGGACTGGAAATCTGTTGCACTGTATAGATCCCACAACTTCGCTCCTCTTCCTCAGAGGGGTTTGTTTGCAGCAGGCTCATGTGCCCAGCAGCGTTTTGGCTGATTTTTGTAGGTTTTAGAGTTGAGGATTAGTAAACCTAAGGGTTTGTACACGGCTAATTTTGTGATACATCTCTAAACTCAGTAGAACTGCTCTGTTAGTACTTTCTTTTAGCCTCTCTCCCCTTTTTCTCACACCACAGTTAAGCTTAATTAGAAAGAAAAAGCCACTTTTTTTTTTGGTTGTACCTTGAATGTCCTTCAAATTTAACTCTTCTAACTGTATACCTTATTATTATTATTTTAAACTTGTTCTGTGTGTGTTCATTTGACTTCTTGGTGTCATTTTAGCCATTACTGTTCTTGCATTTCTGCATTTGCCTTGCCCAGTGTTCATTTCCTTCATGCTGCTATCAATCTAAAGGCACTACTTTAGCTCAAAAAAACCTGCTAAATTCTAGTGATTACTGCACCTCATTTAATATGGAGAGCTGTAAAGGAGTTTATTATACTTTCTGCAGCATTTGGAGCCAGAATGGAGATGTGTGCCTGTATTTCTGGACAGGAAGGAAGGCTGTGCCTGAAGTGCTGTGTTGTCACACGGGATACAGGTCCCTGGGGAAGGGTAACTCTGAGTCCAAGCTTCATTAAAAGTCAGCTGGTAATGAATAGTATAGGAGATATGGTAAATATTTAATAATATTAGTGTAATGGACTTTTGCTGGCGACTTTGAGACTTTGCCTATGAACTCTCACTTACTCTTATCTGAATGCCACTGTTGCTTTTGAGGGGGTTTTTTTTGCCAGGAGAGGCAGAAGACTGGTGAGCCAGGGGTTATTTGATGCATTTTATCTCTCTGTTAGTACTCAGGTTTCGGGAACATAATCCTTGTGGCTTTGCAGGTGCAACCCTAAGGAATAAGAGTGCAATTTAAGGAGAGGCTTCTCTGCTGAGGGATGTGTGCTCCTCTCTCAGCTCTCCTACCAAGCTGCTGAGGTCACAAAGTTAGTCCCGAGTGCTGCGTTTCACACCTTACCCTTGGAGAGGGAATGTGAGGACTGCAGAGAAGTTTGGGGCTCCATATCTTCTTTATGGTTTCCTGCTTGTGCTAAATCACTGGTTGGAATAATTGTATTGTCACCTTGTGTCATATTTGCTCAGGTGTAATAGCTTTGCCAGAAAGGCAGTCGCCTGTAAAATTGTGCTGCAAAATTTTTAATGTTCCTTGGAAAGGTGGGGAGGGTGTAGAGGGTTTTCTTTTCCTATTATAAAACTGGGTTTTTAAAATTTTATTCTTTTTTTTCACCTTTTTTTTTCTCAATTAACTTACATATTTTTACTGGTGTATGAAATTCTCTGGAAGTACCTTTTTTTTTTTGAAGAGTATGCTGAAGACACATTTCCTCACAAATATTTTCAAATCACATGAAATGAATTAAATTTAAGCTGTTTAGATGAAAAACAAAACTAAGTGGCCATGCTGGATTCTGGTCTTTACTCGCTGTACAGCTAAATTGTTGCAAGGGTTAAAGGTATAAAGTGAGAATTGATTCCCGCTGCAGGCTTTGGTTTGAGATGCCACTTAGTTGCTGCTTTTTAAATTGTGAGGAGGGTTCTTTGGGGGTTTTGGTGCTTGGTTTGTTTTTTCTTTTTTTTTTTTTTCTATGAATGCCTGTAATCCACAAGCACCATCTTTAATAAAAAATGAAAAGGAAAAAGCAAATTTTCAGAGTGGCCTTGTGGCACTGGTGTAGTTCAATATTGGTAGCGACCTTTCAGAGTGGAGAGGTGGCAACACTGACCCTTGTTATGCAGTTTTAGTACCACTGGTTCTAGGATCAGAATGTTCCATGTGAATTAGGGACTTCAGATTGGAAAAGACCATCTGCATCTCCAGCTGTGGTTTGTGCCGGACCCTCATGTGGAATTGCTGAGTCCCTTCCAAAAACAGGGATATGGATAGACTTTTTGTGTTTAGAGTCCCAGATTGGTTTGGGTTGGGAGGGACCTCAAAGCCCATCCAGTGCCACCCCTGCCATGGGCAGGGACACCTCCCACCAGCCCAGGTTGCTCCAAGCCCCGTCCAACCTGCCCTTGGGCACTCCCAGGGCTGGGGCAGCCACAGCTTCTCTGCCCAGCCAGTGCCAGGGCCTGCCCACCCTCCCAGGGAAGGATTCCTTCCCAATATCCCATCAGACCTACCTTCCTTCTGTTTAAGGCTATTCCCCCTTGTCCTGTCACATATCCTTGTGAGAAGTGGATGGTTTATCACTCTGCTGTAATTAACTGGAATTCCCTGGTCCTTTTCCTTTGCAGTTCCCACTGGGAAGTGCTCAGCAGCCCAGGAAATGTCTGTGCCCCCCGGCTACACAACCCTGGGCTGTGTCTCCTGAATTTTGTGCTGTTTCTGTTACTTCAGTTCTCCAGAGCCTCCAGTTATTTCTGTGGGGCTCTGTGTCCCTCCTCTGAGACCTGGGATTGTGTGAGCAGCCTGGCCCTAACACCAGGACAGAGTTACTGGATAAAATGTATAATAAGATCAGTTTCAAGCCTGATTTTTAAGACCCTCTAATAATCACTTAAGTTTTCAGGACCTCTGCTGTTGTCTCCCCTGAACCAGATGCTCACCTACCTCTAAATGCCTCTGCTAGTTGCAGCTTAACTAAGTTTCCCATGTGACACTGCTGAATACTCAGCTAAAATCCAGATTAATGGGATCTGCAGCATTTGGAGAATGTTATCTGATGAAGTAATCTCTTAGGTTAGTCTCTCACCAGCTACCTTGTGCTAAATAATAAGAAATTTGGTCACATTTTCCAGTGCTTTCATGTTTTTGGAAGGAAATTTGAAGGGAGCACACTTGGGTCTCTGTGCCACTGAAGTAAGTGTTGCAGGCTTGTAGAGAATTCTTCTCTTAAGCATGAATAATTTATTTGCTCCTCTTTAATTGCATGCAGTATCCTAGTTAAAAGAAATGTCTTCGTGGTGCTCAATTTTGTGTGCAGTTTATTTCACAACTCTGGGTTTGACTTCAATCGCCCCTACACTTTTTATTTCCTTTATGATGATTTTTCCTTTTGTACCTTTGTGTTTCTTACTTTTAATTTCTTTTCTTGCCCATTCCCCCTCTTCCTTTCCTACCATAGTAGATATTAATACCCTTACTGAAAACAAGCTCATAAATTTCCTTTGATACCTACAGTGGTTGGACTAAAAAGGTTGGACTTGGTGATTTTGTGATTATCCTTCCCAACAAACTTTTCTCACTGCACAGGAACCCAAGTTGTTCCTGTCCTGCTCCCTCTCTATGAGAGCACCCAGCAATCTTTATGAAGTTACCAAACCAGGAAAATACCTTGCTTGGGGTTGGAGACCTTACTGAGATTCTGTTCTGGCAGTTCCCTCTAGTTTTGCTTTTCTTGACCTCTTCATTGTGTCTGGTTTGAGGCTTTTATAAATCCATGTGTTCCATTAAAAGCCTTTTAATGTTGGAGGTAGTTCTCTCTTAGCTGTGTGTCTGTACAGAGTCTTTCTTCTTGAAAGTCTTTCTCTCCCTCTTCTTTCCTTGGAATACTGAAGGCTTTGATATCTGAGATTTGAAGATTTCTAGGTCTCCATATTCAGGTATCTGAGCTCCTCATTTCAGTTGATTTTTCTAATTAGCCCCCTTAATTTATCTTTTTTTTTTTTTTCAAAACAAATGCTGATAACCCTTAATTACAAATCCATTTTTCTTTGTTCTTCCATCTTGTTTAATCATCTTATTATCATTCAAATCCAGTTTATTTTCTGTCAGTGAACCCTCTCAGAATGGAGGATGAATTAACCTTATTTCTTACAGACACAAAGGTTTCCTGCTGGATCAATCCTGTAGGAGAGCACACAAATCACGCTGCTCTTGCATCTTGTATCTGGAAAATTAATTTCTCCAATAGTGGCCCAATTTTCATCTAGTTCTTACTTTTAAGACCACTCCAGCAATCCATGTGTTGGCTCCAAGTCTGTGGCATTCCTGCAGCCCGATGCAGTTTGATTGGGTCGGCTCTTCCAGAGCGATTTTGACCAAAACCAATATTGTAGTTTAACGCACGTTGCTCTTCTGGCTTCATGTCTCTGTCTCAAAGTAAAAATCCTTGGGAGAACATCTCCTCATGTCTGGAGAAGCAATGAGATCAAGTTAGCTGGTTGTCCCAGTGTTCTCTTATCCAGGTTCCTGGCATTTGTGTGCAAACAGTTATTTATCCACCCCGAAAGGACCAACCACAGTTTCTGGAAGAGCTGTGCCCCAAATTCAGGGAAGAGCTGTGCCCCAAAGTGGGCCAGGCAAGGAACAGCATGAGTGTCTCCGCCCTGCCATCATCCACAGCTGCCCTGCTTTGGTGTAATAAGCTGAATAATCACAGGGGTTATTTTGTCTGGGGCCCACCATGGTGGGACTTGTTTGCTCTGTTCTCATGGAGCACAAGCATTCCTCAGAGGACGTCTCTTCAGCCGGGTTCTGGTCTGTCTGTGGAGAAGATATTGAGGAGTTTATTTCCTCCAACACAGAGCGGTCACAAGTTCATGCACATGTAGATTATAATTGTTGATTTGGTAGAGAGATCTGCAAGGTTTCATGGCAAAAATCCAGCCTGAAATCCAGGCTTTTAAGAAGAAAACCTTTGTATCACAATATACAGAAAGAATTGTGATCTACATGAAAGCATGAAATTGTGTTGAAATTTTGCAGTGGTTTTTAATATCATACACCTTTCGTAAAGAGAAATTCTGCAGTGGCTCTTTCTACTGAAACTGTTCAATCTTTGGAATATCACCACTGCGTTGGTTTTGAGGCTGAGGAAGCTGAATCTACTCCCTTTGTGACATTTGAGATACTACAGCCCCTTTTGCATTTCCAAAAAGTTCCTATTGCTTGGTAGTCCTCTCTTCCCTCCCCCCCAGCAAACCAGCACACAGGAGGTTATAGATTAGCCATGTTCTTATCATTTTTAGGCCCTTCCACTATCTTAGCTCAAATGAAGGAGGAATGAGTAAAGCAGGATTGTGCCAATCCAGTCATGCATGAGGAACTGGAGATGTAATTTCGGATGATTCACTGGGACAAAAATGGTTTGCTACAGGCTGAGTGTGTGGAAGCCACGATGCTCCCAGGGTGTGGAAAATTTGGCTTCCTCCAGTGACAGCTCCTCATCCAGCCGTGGTCTGCAGGTCCTGCACATTCCCTGACTCCCAGCCAGGGGATTTCTGTCTTCTGGTAGAAGAGCTTGGCGGGGAAGAAGGTTTAGGGAGGGGAGTTTACTGTTTTTACTGCTCTCCAAGTGTCACTGTGAAGTGATTCCATGGTCTTGGAGGGGAATTCTGGGCCTGCTGTGCTGCTGCTCCCAGGAAAGCAGGATCTGATTCCACGATAGCAGGTGGTAAAAGCTGGAGAGTCCCTGCACTCCCACCTGGAGTACAGTCATCCTCACAGCTCTCACAGCCTGGGGAGCAGCCAGAGGGAACAGCTGCTGTTTGATACAGCAGGTCAGAAGCTGATGATGGGATACAGAGCCCTTCTTGGTCCATAAATTTGCATCCTTGGTTCATAAATAACAGACACTTCATTTTAATGTGGCAAAGCACTTTCACCCGGGATCCTTCCTTGAGCATGTCTGTAATGAATATGCACCACACTTAATGCTTTAGGGACTCTGGTTTAGAAGTTCCCCGCTCAGCCCACTGAGCATTTGCTTTATAAATACCATTTATTGACAATAACTTTATATTCATCACCACTTGGGAGGATCAGGTTCTGTCTCTATGTCGTTTTGGTGCATCCTGAGCAGGGAATGTAGTGCTGCACCTTTGAAGTGACTGTTAACCAGGTAAGGTCAGCACACCACAGTGGCCTGGAGTCTTTCTAAATCAGCTGATGAACTGGTCAGAGCTGTTCTTGCTGAGTAGACAGTGTGTTGGATACCTCACCATTCCCTGCAGCCACAAAAAATAGGTGAATTACAGCATACCCAACCTACCTCTGAACTCATAAACCTCATAGGAAATAAACCACACAAAATCCTCTCTCTGCTCCTCAGCTTCTGAACTGAGTATGTAGTGAAGTGGCCACCAGGCTGTTGGTTGTGGTGGAGCTCAGCCTGCCCAGGCTGGGCCTGGAGCAAAGCTGCTTGACACCCCATGCAGTGTTGAGTTGATTCATCCATGCCAGGGCATCTGTGCACGGATGGAGAAGATTTGTCTGTCCTGAGCGACATGTGGGAGCTGCTGACTGCCCAAATGATGACCACTGTGAGGCCTGCAGAGGTGGGATGCTCTGTATGAGGTATTTCAAGGCAAAGTGACACATGAGGGGTGTCAGAGGCCGTGTATTGATGAAGTTCTGAGCAATCTGGTCTGGTGGATGGAAGGTATCCCTGCTCGTGGCAGGGGGTTGGAACGAGATGAGCTTTAATGTCCCTCTCAGCCCAAGCCATTCTGTGAGTCTGTGATCGACAGCCCTCTCTTTTGCAGATGTAGAGGAGTTTGTGCTGGCTTGACACCAAGTGCCCTGCTGTGCCTGCTGGAAGCAGGATGTGAATGTCCTTGTCAGCTTCTGCTGCACCATCAGAGCCTTGTTTAATTTGTACTGCCGTGACCCTTCAGCCCCATGCAGTGTCCAGTTTGTTTTCTAAATAGCTAAGGTAGGCCTTGCTGTTGCTTTTGCAATCTTTATGCTGCACATACCCCTTGAAATGCAGCCAGAAGTCTAGAATAGACTGTACTTGTCCCAGGCGTGCCCGTAAACAAGAAGACAAGACGTGCTTCTCTGTTAACCTTGACTCCTGTCCTTTGCTCCTGCCTGATTCTGATTTATTTGCATGTTGAACACACCACAGGCAGTGCTTTCCTTTAATGTAGGAAGCAGGGTAAGAAGTTATGGCCCTGTAACTTCCATTTTAATAGCTTAGAATCTCCCCAATTTCCCAGCATCAGCTGGAGAGTGGAGTCCACATTGCAATTTATGAGCCGTGGTAGACCACGGTTATTACTACAATTGTTTCAGCTGATGAGCTGCACACCAGACGTAGCTCAAGGCTGCTGCTCCTGCTTACAGAGCTTTCCAGGGCAAACATGATGGATTGATCCAAGGCCTAGCATTATCTTGGCCTTGGATCAGTGTCAGAGAATGGAGAATGCAACACAAAGTGTGGTGTGGGTGGACCTGTTGCTTATGTTTTGGTAGGATGTGTTTCTTTTTCCCTACTGACATTGGCTGAGCTCAGTACGAAGGAATTCCATGTAGTATCCCTTGGAGATGATTATGTTCAGATGGCTTACTCTTAGGTGAACCCCTCCAGTTCCTGTCCCTGTTGCTCTTCTCCCTCTCCTAAAAGTGGGGAATACCCCTCATGGTTTTTCCCCAGTCTTCTCTTGCAAAGCTTACGAGGATGGTGTCTATGCACAGATCCAAATGAGCCCCAGGGCTGCTGTGAGTGAGGGTGTCAGCAGTGTCTGCTGGTCCTCCTTATACTGAGAGACATGTGGAGCTGCTTGTTCTCCCCATCAAGGCTTCCCCCTCCAGTTCAAAGAGCTATCCCCCCTGGAAGGGATGGTCGTCATCTTTGGAGATGGACTGCTCTTTGTCTTATGGGCACTGCACCCCAGGAGTGTGGTCAGCCTCTGTCTGCAACATCTTCAGCAGAGACAAGGTCTTTTTTAGACCATGCTCTGGGCCTTAAGAGCTTTCTTGAGGGGATTTCCCACCCTGGGTTGAACACAGCAGGTCCTTGGAATTCATGTGGGATCACTGTGAGTTGTAAGCCCTGTCCTGGCTGTACTGGTTGTAGCAGAGCTGAAGGGGAACTTCAGAGAATCCCAGAATAGTTTGGATGAGAAGGGACCTTAAAGTCCATCCCATCCCACCCCCTGCCATGGGCAGGGACACCTCCCACCAGCCCAGGTTGCTCCAAGACCCGTCCAGCCTGGCCTTGGGCACTCCCAGGGCCGGGGCAGCCACAGCTTCTCTGCCCACCCTGTGCCAGGGCCTGCCCCCCCTCCCAGGGAAGGATTCCTTCCCAATATCCCATCTATCCCTGCCCTCTGGCACTGGGAAGCCATTCCCTGAGTGCTGTCCCTCCATCCCTTGTCCCCAGTCACTCTCCCGCTCTCCTGGAGCCCCTTTAGGCACTGGAAGGTGCTCTCAGGTCTCCCTGGAGCCTTCCCTTCTCCAGGCTGAACAGCCCCAACTCAGTCTGTGTTCATAGCAAGGTGCTCCAGCCCTCTGAGCAGCTACATCTGTTCCTCTGGCACCTGAACTACTCTGTGTGAGTGCAAGGTTTGTAGTTTTGGGTGCAGATTGCCTTCATTGTGCCCTCAGGACTATATAACTCCTGAAAAATGTGCCTTAACTTCAGCAGATTTGTGGGAACGTACCCAGTAGGGAGTGGCAGTGCTGGTGTGCTCTTCAGAGGCCAATGGGAGTGTGTGATGGGGGTGAAGGGAGTCTTCTGTCCTTCCCATCTCACCACACAACCTACAGGACTGTTATGAAATGGGCTGATGAGAGAGATTGCTTCTCCCACCATCATTAGGATGCAAGTGTTTGCTGAATGTGCCAGATGTTTGGCTTTCATTATCTGGAAGTTTCTTTCATTTCCAGCTCTAGTGAAAGGGAAGCCTGAGCACGTCCAGCAGAATTATAAACAGTTTCCTGTGCGAACGGAGAAAGCGGCATAATTAATGAACTCATCAGGGTAAGAGTGAGTCCAGCTAATGAATGCTTTCCCTGTTATTTTAGAGATGTGGCCGAGTGGTGGCTTTATCCAGTTCTGGATCCCTGAATCCGTATGGCTTATGTGTCTCACGCAGGCTTCCTTTTATTTGAATATTATACTTTTGATGCCCTATGCTTTACAGTCAGATTTCTGAGCTATTCCGAATATCCTGGTATTTAAAGATGGTCAAAGGTCTGTCCTGCCCATGTCAGCATTTGAAACAAGTGTCTTTACTGCCATTTTTTGTATTTATTCTGGAGAAATCCAATTAACATCTTTTCATAATCACATAATCCCAGAATCGTTTGGAAAAGACCTGCCAGCCCCCGGAGCCCACCCTGTGCCCGATGCCCACCCTGTCCCCCAGCCCAGAGCTCTGAGTGCCACGGCCAGTCCTGCCTTGGGCACCTCCAGGGCTGGGCACTCCAACCCTCCCTGGGCAGCCCCTGCCAAGGCCTCCCCACCCTTGCCAGCAACAAATTCCTCCTCCTGTGCCACCTGACCATCTCCTGGCCATTCCCTCCCCTCCTGTCCCTGTTCCCTGGGAGCAGAGCCCGACCCCCCCCGGCTCCCCCTCCTGGCAGGGACTTGCAGAGCCACAAGGTCCCCCCTGAGCCTCCTTTTCTCCAGGCTGAGCCCCCCCAGCTCCCTCAGCCCCTCCTGCTGCTCCAGCCCCTTCCCCAGCTCCCTTCCCTTCCCTGCACACGCTCCAACCCCTCCGTGTCTCTCCTGCCAGGAGTGCCCAGCCCTGGGCACAGCCCTGGAGGGGTCCCAGCAGTGCCAGCACAGGGGGACAATCAATTCTCTCCAATAACAATATATTAGAAGTATTAGTTTGTGTAGGAGAAGGAATTGCTGAACTGTAGGTTGTAACCAGCTTGTCAAGCCTTGCACTTTCAATAGTGTTCTGCCAAAACCACGGTAGACTCTTTTCTGTCCATGCAACAAGGCAGTCATTGTTACTTATCAGAATATTCCCCAAATATCTTATCATGCTACTGGACTGCTTGGGATATGTGTGCATTTTTTAATTGAAAGACAAAGGAATGTTTTTTGGAGAACTTGGAGGGACAGCAGTTGGGACAGGTTTGTTTTTCCAGTGGTAGAAGAGGAGAGGACTTGTTTTGGGTGACATTCTCTGAAACTATTTTCTCAGCCTGGCCAGCTGGAGTGTGTGTCAAGTGTGAGTCACTGGCTTTTCCTGTGACTGGAGCCAAGAACCTCCTGGAATTTGTTACAGAGTTGATGGTCTGTTCCCTCATGGTTCAAATGCCAGTTGCATCTTGTAATGAGGGTTCTTGTAATGAAGGTTCATCTTGTGGTGAACCTTTGGAGCTGTCCTCTGGTTGTTCTTCAGGATTGTGCTCTCCCAGTGTAGAGCTGAGAGCGTGGCCAAAGCCTCTTCCTGGTGCTGGAAGAAAGGAGATTGTCGTGACTGGGGCTGGTTATTCATGGAATTCCAGAATGGCTTGGGTGGAAAGGACCTCAAAGCTCATCCCATCCCACCCCCTGCCATGGGCAGGGACACCTCCCACCAGCCCAGGGTGCTCCAAGCCCCGTCCAACCTGGCCTGGGACACTCCCAGGGATGGGGCAGCCACAGCTTCTCTGCCCAACTTGTGCCAGGGCCTGCCCATCCTCCCAGGGAAGGATTCTTTCCTAACAACTAATTCACAGGAGCTTTGTGAAGGGTGAGCTCATCTGAGACACCGTGTGTGATTTCTGAACAGGACACTTTGCATTTTCAGCAGGATGAGAGGATGGCACACGAAATGGTCCTTAAAAGCATTTCCCCCCATTTTGCCAGCATGGCTGTGCCTGAGTTGTGCTTCAGAGAGCTCCTTTCCTCCCAGGAGCAGGGAAATGCAGGGATATTTTTGTGTTAGCTGTACAGCACTGGTCTGTGGGGAGTTGCCATCATCGTGTTGGCATCTCTGCCTGTGCTTTCTCACTCTGCTCTTTTACAAAGGTGGCAGATTCACCCCTCCCAAAACAGTATTCCCATTCAGGGAAGGCTGGGTGGAATTACTGCAGTGCTGCACCATTCCTCCCTGAATAACTGGAGAGAATTAACAGTACTTTGAAATATACTGTGTCAAAAAATGATGGGGCCTCCAGCAGTGTGAGTGCAGAAATCTTATCTATGCCTGTCTCATAAGTCAGAGCCTCTGGGCCAGTTGTGTGCAGCGGCCAGAGCAGCTCCTCAGGCTCTCAGACCGGGTCCATCAGGAAATGTGACATTTTAATGCAGTGCAGGAGGGTTGCACAATGCTGATGGGATTGGGTATGAAGGAGTGCACTGATGAAGATCACTTTGGTGTGGAGGTGACATTGCAAGCCCTGGACAGGGGTCCTGTGTGTCCCACGGACTCTGTGCCTGCTCTTCAGCATGTCCCTAGTCTGTGTTAGTTAGGACCTCAAACCCTTTTTGTCAGGGAGCTGCAGCCTGAGAAAAGGTTGGACTCAGTGGCCTCAGAGGTCTTTTCCAACCTTAATGATACTGTAAATCAATGAAAAGGATTTGGTCCTTCATATTTTCTCCAGGAGAGCTGTGCAAGGGTTTGGATTGAACCAAAGCAGAACACGAAGGGATGGGCAATAGGACTGCAAAGATAAGTCATGTTGGATGAGGAGGAGGATGAGGGGGAGAAAGCATAAAACCTGTGAATAAGGAATGCTGTGAGAAGAGCTGTTAGGAGTGGCTCTGGGTGGCTGCTGGAAGCTGGATGGGAATTGCCCTGAACTGGAATGATTTTGTTTCATAATCTGTTTTGAAAATGAGAGGAAAGCCATGGAGTTCACACCATGTTCACAGCAATCCATTATCCCTTTAATGCTGTGGTTTTGAATGTGTTGAATGTGTTGATATGAGAAGTGGAAGGGAAATTCAGGGTTTAGTGTCTAGTATATGTAAGACATGCTCCGTGCTGGAGTGTTGGCTCGTGTCTGAAGGAGACTGAAGGAGGGTTGATTTAATGCTTAAACAGGTCTGAAAAGCATCTCTGCTGTTGACCCAAATCAGCTGACTTGGAATGCCCCAGGGATTTCTAAGTATCAGTTAAACTACCAGATATAAGAATAGCAGATGATTGTAAAATATGCTAATTTTATATATGATCTTTAGAGCCATGTGATCACTGCTTCTTTCTGGCTTCTTCCAGCAGTTTCTTCCTCTGGTGCTGGGACCTCTTGCCCTACTGGCTGTCGCAGGAAGAATTTGGGAACTGAAATGTTCTGTGTGTTTGATGGAAGGAGAACTTTATTACCATTATTGGTTTCCTGTCACAGCTGCAAACCCCAAGAAACTGGTCTTATGTCCTCGCAGGAGCCTGGGAGAGAAGACAGTTGCATTCTGCATGTCGATACTAATAAATCCTATAAAATTCACAGAACTCTGTATTTTGTGAAAAATGTGGGTTACAGGAAGCACCACAACATCAGTTTCTCTCCAGAAAAGGATTTTGGTGCAATTACTGACATTTCTTAAAAAAATTATTCCCCTTTTGCTCAATTACTAACAGTGAAGTATCATTAAATAGACATAAGTTACTTGAAATACAACCCAATGATTTTTAGTGATATTGAGGGTTTGAGAATATATAGGAATAAGGATGAGCTTAAGGGAAAGTAAAAGCCAGTAAAGCTGCTGTTTATTCTTACACGCCATACACTTGTTATAAATTTCTGGCTTACAGACAATTGGTCATATTCAGTGATCAATATTTTATAAAACAAATGTAGAAAATCTGATGCTTTGGCAAGTTTTGGAAAGGACATCTAAATTTAAGAACAAAAGCCCAGCTTTCTTCTGACTGTAGTATTTCAGAACTCATTGTAGAGAAGGCATGTAGAGGGTTTTTTCTGAGATGTTTTACATTAGCATAAGTTGTGATTATACTTCAGTAATATTGATTTAATATTATGTCTTATGTACCTTGAAATGTAGGTGCTTCTGTGATGAGTACTCTAATTCCTGCAAGCCTGTTCCTGCATTTATTATTATTCTTATGGGTTTTTATGGGTTCTCAAGAGAGGGGGAAGAGCTGGGAGGTTTCTGCTGTTGTTTGAAGGGTAGGTGCAGGATAAGTGATGGCCCCAGGAGCCTTTCAAAGCTGTTACCCTGCTGTGAATCATCCCACTTAGCGTACTCATAGATAAGGCTTTGCTCTTGCTCCCAAAGTAACTTTATTACTGCAGCTCTTGGCATTTTGTCTAAGCCAGCCAAGCAATCTGCGGAGTGACACTCACCCGGGGCAGGAGGGAGTGCAGATGGCTTCGTCTGTGCAATGGGTTTCAGTGTCAGCACATTAAACATTCACTGAGAAACGAGTAACTACAGCTTGCTGGTCCTCAGGTTCTGGAGAGCCTCTGCCCCTTCAGAAGGAACAGAAGTTCTTCGGCTTGAAAACATGTTTTCTCAGCCTTTAATTGCACTGGGCACACATTGATGGCTTCTGTGCCCGGCCATTGTCTCATCCACACTGTGATGTGACTCACGGTGTGATTCTTTCTCCTGCATCTCAGCAGTTTTGACACATGATTTTGATTTCTTTGGGGATTCTAAAGGTGTTTGAAATGGAAGTGAATATGGCATTCTTCAGAGGAATGGGAGTGCCTCTTTCCTTGTTCCCCTCATGTCAGGAGAGACAGGGAGGGGCTGGAGCGTGTGCAGGGAAGGGAACAGAGCTGGGAAGGGGCTGGAGCAGCAGGAGGGGCTGAGGGAGCTGGGGGGGCTCAGCCTGGAGAAAAGGAGGCTCAGGGGGGACCTTGTGGCTCTGCAAGTCCCTGCCAGGAGGAGGGAGCCGGGGGGGGTCAGGCTCTGCTCCCAGGGAACAGGGACAGGAGGGGAGGGAATGGCCAGGAGATGGTCAGGTGGCACAGGAGGAGGAATTTGTTGCTGGCAAGGGTGGGGAGGCCTTGGCAGGGGCTGCCCAGGGAGGGTTGGAGTGCCCAGCCCTGGAGGTGCCCAAGGAATCAGTAGACATGGTACATATGGTTTAGCAACCATGGTGAGATTCAGTCAAAAGTTGGATTTGATGGTTTGGAAGGTTTTTTGCAACCTCAATGATTCTGTGCTTCTGTGGCTCTGCAGTTAGAGTTAGGTGGATGAATTTCCAGCAGGAAGGATAATGTTGTACAGCTCTGCAGTGTGTGCCTGGTGATCTCATCAGAGACCTTACTCTGGCTGGTAAAGAAATAGCCTGGAGTGCCATGCAGGGATATTTCTAGGGGATGGCAGTGGCACTGGATGCATGAACTGTACAGACTGAAAATATCTTTTTCCTTTTTTTACAGTATTCAGAATTTGAATGAAAATAATCACAGAGTAAGAAAATTGTTTGGGTTGAGTGAAACCTTAAAGCCCATCCCATCCCACCCCGTGCCATGGGCAGGGACACCTCCCACCAGCCCAGGGTGCTCCAAGCCCCGTCCAACCTGGCCTTGGACACTCCCAGGAATGGGGCAGCCACAGCTTCTCTGCCCAACCTGTGCCAGGGCCTGCCCACTCTCACAAGGGAGAATTCCTTCCCAATATCCCATCTATCCCTGCCCTCTGGCAGTGGGAAGCCATTCCCTGTGTCCTGTCACTGCAGGGCCTTGTAAAAAGTCCCTCTCCATCTTTCCTGTAAGTTCCCTTCACATCCTGCAAGGAATAATGCATATTCTCATGATGGCTTTGGTGGAACATACCTGTGCTGTGCTCTCCATGGCTGCATTGATCATCCTCCTTCCTCCTTCTTTCATCACTTCCCTTCTCCAAAGCTGCCGAGATGGGAACGCTCCTGGCATTTGTAGTTCTGAGGAAGTGTCTGGGGAAGAGAAGAACATGTGAGGTGCTGAGAGTGGAGTGGAGCCTGGAACTGTCAGGGTGGCAGCCAAGTGGCTGGGCTTGGTTGGGTGCTGTTCCCCCAGTTCTTGCCCCTCCCTGAGGTCAGCAGGACACTGATGGATGAGATGCAGCAGAGCACGAGCTGCTCAAAGCAACAACCTGCAAGTGATGCTTCAGCCTGTCTGTTCATGTGGGATGGGAAAACACTGCCAGGGAGAGCTGGGGGCTGGAAAAGGGAGAAGTGTCTTTAAAGGTAAGGGAGATAAATCAGTGCTTTGTAAAAACACCTTTTAATGTATCTGTGCATTAGAAATGCACCTCCCAGGGGCTGCTTAGCTTTGACTAACAGGTTTCCTGATGGAAGAACATTCCAATTGAGCATTCTTGTTTCTCTCTTGTTACACAGAAGAAGAATGTGTACTCTTGCTGTAAATGACAAGCTTAATCAATCTGAGTATGCCATTTATCTAATTACAACTGGAGATTATTAGGTTTTTAGGTAATCCTTTAAATTAGGTCAGAAATCATTTGGTCTTCCAGCTTGATGATTCCCTTTAAATAGAGTTTTGTTTCCCTGTCTAGAATGACGGGGTGTTCTGTAGTGCCATGGCCTGTTCTCAGATGTTCCTGTTGCATTTTCCTACCCTGGAGCTTCTGAGAAACATTGATATATATATTTTAAGGCAATACGTGTTGTTCTAAGCACTATGCTCTGTATATACATGAAGTTATGGAGTTCTGAATCTTTTATATGGACATTTTCAAGTGACTTGTTGTCTTCCCGTGACAGTAGTAGGTTGTTAAATCCTTTTTCTACACCTGTCAGGTGTATACAGGGATCTGAGAAGCTCATTTGGAAATACTTCCATTCTCTAACTCTCTTTGCTATTTTTTTATTCAGCGTAGTTTCTAATTTTGCATGAAAATTGTTTTGTTGAGCTGAACCTGCCTCCTCCCCCGAGGTGAGAACGAGAGGAGCACAGCAGGGGCGGCAGCACTGACAGGACCTACCCCTGCTCCTCACCTTCCCCTCTCTCCCCTTTGCTCTGCACAGCCCAAATCCTCTCCCTGACATGGTTTTAGGCTCAAACAACACCTTTTGCTTCCTTTCAGGATTTCAGTGCTCTGTGTGGTTCATGCAATGTACAGTAGAGTCCTATTTATAGCAAAGCTATTTCTCATGGCTGGCTTTGAGTGCAAATTACCCTCCATATGAGCACTTCAGATCTCCTGTAGCACCCACCTGTGTCCCCTTCTGCCTCTCCAGGGCCTGCTCTGGGTGGCCAGGGAGCTGCTCTGGGTTTCTCCCTGGGAGCTGGCCACAGTCATGGTAATGCAATGTTTAAAGTCCACCACAGGGGCTCCTTCCTTTGGCTGCTTTAATTTGCCTTAAATCCAATTTATTTCTCTCCCCTCCCCTCCAACTTGCATGCTGCTGCAGGAGCAGCGTACCCCAGTCACTGATGACATTCCAGTTGTGAGTCCTCCCACCGGGTAAAGCCTCCTCTTGCCCCGAATTGTGATTAGTATTCAAATAGCTGTGCAGGGAGCCATCCTTGCCCTGCTCTGAGCACATTGTTCAGACAAGGGGGTTTGCAGCTAAAGGAGAGAGAAAATAGAAAGGGAAAAGAAATAAACCCTTGGGGTGCTGTTGCTACAGGGCTTTACTTGTGAAATGCACACCTTTGGGCTCTTTAGCCAAATCTGTTGGTAACAAAGGGAACGTTTTAGTGTTCTGTGAATTTTATTTGGGGTGGGGGGTGTCCTTTTTTTTGGTCAGGTGTTGATGTCATGTAGGAAACAGGTATTTCAGTTTTGGTTTTGCCAGTGATTTCTCTTGAAGATCTGGTGACACAGAATCGTGTTTATTTCGGGCTTCTGAGACCACTGAGTGCTCAAGCACCTACTAATTTTGGACTGGGTGTTCAGAGGCCTCTTTCCAGGAGGGACAGGTGCACGTGCCCGGCAGGGTTTGCAGCAGGTGGTTTTTCAATTCTTGAATTTCCTTGTCCATGGGGTCCCTTTGTAGCCTGTCATTAGTACAAGACTCAAAAAGCTGGGTAAGGGAGATGCTCTGCCTTCCTCTTTCAGTCAGCCCAGCCACTGGCAGTGCCCTGGCTCACCTCCCTGGGCTCACTCTCGGTTTCTTTGCCTTGGGGCTACTCAGTTTGTGTAATTTTCTGTATTCTCTGTGCAAACAGCCTTGGTTCCCGAGGCTGTCCCCGGGAGTGCTGGGTGCAGGCTGCAGGTGCTGCCCAGCTCTTCCCAGTTGGAGGAGCTGCCTTTAGGTGCTTTGGAGCCCTAAATGATCCCAGTGCTTGTGGTGCCACTCGTGGTGTTGCCTTTTCAAAGCCTCGGGGATTTTTGGCTGCATGCCCGTGCCAGGACTGTTCGATGCTGATTTGGATTGCACTTCCAATCTATTGTTTTAGGGACTGTCAGAGTTTTCCTCACAAAACATCCCCGTGGCTTTGTCCTTGCCCATCCAGCCCTGAGCCCCTGTGGATGGATCACTGCCCAGCAGGTGGTGATGCAGTTGCATTAACTTTGGATGCTTTACAAATGTGCTGGGTTAATCCTAAACTTTTAAAACTTACCCATTTTGAATGGATTCTTTTACTTACAGCAATTTAACAGCGAGTTAAATTTTGGTTTTGGTCTGTAGAGTAGCACCGACAATATTGCTTAATCAGTGGCTCTATAAATTAATGAAGGCTTAATCTCTTCTCAATCTCGATATGTGGCATTTAATAATCCCATTTAATTGTCACAGGCTGGCAAGAAACAAATTACAGGTTTTCGAGATTGGTGGGTTTGTGCAGATTCCGCTTTGTGTGCTTGTATTTTTTGACAGAATTTTTAACTTCTGGGAAAATCAACAATTCTGAGTCATGCACTGACAAATTCCAAATAAATCCCAAATTGCTCTGGGATTCTGGTAAGGACTCTTTTGGCCTTCTCTGGTTTCTGAGCTCTTTATGTGCTCAGCAGCTTCTAAGCATTTCTAATACTTGGTCACTCAGAAACATCACTAAAGCAAATAGCAGCATTCTCATGTAAGTCTGGATTTCCACAACTCCTCCTTTCAGGGCTTGGGCCAGATTCCCACCCACAGCTCAGCAGCAGGTAGCTGAGAAAATGAGAAGCTGCTGCATGGATATGATGAGGAAAATCCAGGTAAAATTGCTTTGTGTGCTGTCTCTACTGGAATAAATACATTTACTGGGAGAACTCATCTCTTGAACTCTGGCAGTGTTTTCCTGTACTTGGGGGTTTTTACTAGAGACAGTGTGGCTGAGGGAAAAGGGTTTTACCCGAGTGAACCAGGGGCTGTGTACGAAGGTTTAACAAGGCTTCGCTTAAACTGGAGCGCTGCGAAGCCTCCGAGTTCCCGTGGGAGAGAAGTGGCAGACAGGTGATGTGCTCAGGAGTGAATTAATTTCCAAAATGTAAATGTTGCCATTTGTCACAGTGATTGTCTTGTCTTCTTGATGTAAAACCAACAAGACAGTTTGGAAGACTTTGGGGACGAGCCAGAGGATGAATTTAAAGGCAAACTTGCCCTCTGTGCTTTTTCAGTGCTACCAAAGCACAGACATCCCTCTGGTTTTTATGGACAGATGATTTGGCTGCTCATAGTTGGTTCTTCTGCTTCCCCATCAAACTCTCTTGGCCCGTTTCTGCAGGGTTTAAAATCAATTTAAAAGGAAGGGACTGAGCAGGGAATAAAATGAGCAAAGGTGAAGTGCAGGTTTGTCTCCCTTGGAGATAAACCTGCTGAGCCAGGTGAGAAAATCCCTGTAGCTGAGACTGGGTGGGGTGGAAGAACCTGGAGGAGGGGAATGATCTGAACGTGGGGCAGCTCCACTCCCTCCTCCCCCCAAAACCCCAAACCAGCTCAGGGGGCTGGCTGAGGCTTGGGGGGCTCTGCCTGCTCAGCAGTGGGGAGGGAGGAGAAAGCCTGACCTCCTTAAGGCTGTAAGAAAAAACTGCTTAAAGCCCGAGTTGGAAACTGGGAAATCCTAATTCTGACGCTGGGAGGAAGCAGAAGAACTTTTTTAAAACGGGTTTTTGCTAAACTGTGGAGTTTGTTCTTCTGATGGTTAAGAAAAGGAAGTGGCTCTTTGTTTTGTGTGTGTGTATAAGAAAATCAGGGAATGTAGAGTGTTTGGGGTTATTTTTAAGTGAAGTTTTAAACTCTGCTGTGTTTATTGGAGTTGAAATTGGTCAGGCTGTTATTAAGGAAAGAGTGAAATTTCTGGCTGCCGCCTACTTGGAGCAGTTTATGCTTTTATGAAATGTGTTAAATTACCAGTTTCTGTATTAAAACCTTTTATTTTGTGTCTGTGATAGTGTGAACTGAATCTAATGTAGGTCTTAGAAATGTAGATATATGTTATCTATCCTTTCTCTTGAGCTCTTAAGACCTACTGTGTTATTTGTTAGTCTAGCATTTGGCAATCAGCCTTTTGAATACAAATGTAAAATTAAGCCGAGCTTAATTTGCATTTAGAATTGATAAATGTTGCTCAAGACACTGATTAAAAAGTAAAAAGGAAACAACAAACTCTTTTCAGTCTCTCCTCTCCCAACATGACTTCAAAGGAACACCAATTCAACTTTTAATGAGCAAAATGAGATTGTTTCCAAACTTGTTTTTTACTTTAATTGCAAGCATGTGTTTGTTTGGTTGGTTTGTTAATTGGAGGATTGTAGGAGCAATTAAACAGTACCTCTTCTTTGGGTTTTGATGTTACTATCTTGTGTAACAACTGCAAAATTTGGGTGTCAGAGCAGGTTTGGGGATGTAACTTTACAGAGCATTTGCACAAACTATGTAGAAGAAAAGAGGAAATAAATGGAAGGGCCTGTGACTTGTGCTTTTTCTGCTTACGGTTTAATTAATTAAAAAGTTGACTTAAAGCCAAATTATTGCATTTGTGAGAACTGCTTTTTCCAGTCCTAGTGGATACTTAATGTAGGTTGTTTTTTTCCCCCACGTTTGAGGGAGAGACCTGCACCTTTGATGCTTCTTTATGATGGCAATGCTTGAAACTTGTGCATTTGGGGTGGGTGAAACTTCCCTGAGGCCGGAGCAGCCCCTGGTCCCTGTGTGTGTGAGCAGGGTGGGGACTGGCCCTGCTGAGAACACCAGTGTGTGTGCAGGGTTGGTGGCTCTTTGTGTGCATTTTCAATACTGGGGAAGCCCAGCCACTGCTGGGGGTGGGAGCAGTAGCAGAGACCTTGCTGTGTGCACAGGGGCAGAACCAGGGGCTGCCTGTGCCACCACTGATGGAATTCCAGGTGTAGAGACCCCTCTGTGCTCTCAGGTGCTCAAGGAGCTGCTTGGAGATTTTCAGGAGCAAAGGCTTCAGGTGTTGCAGGGATAACGTGCTTACTTCAGGTCCTTGGAAAGGAAGAGCAGCTTAAATTGGGCTTGAATTGGCCATGATGAGAACACGGAGCAGAAAGGTACATCCTTAGGAGTGCCAGAGTCCTCAGCAATGAAATAGCAACACATATAACTGAAATTCCTTAGGTGTGCCAGAGTCCTCAGCAATGAAATAGCAACACATATAACTGAAATTCCTTAGGTGTGCCAGAGTCCTCAGCAATGAAACAGCAGCTCAGACAGCTCTGTGCAAGCTGTGGGGTGTGTGTGTGTGTGTGTGGGATCACCCTGAAGGGCAGTGTAATTCAGCAATGTGCTCCTGGAGTTTGCTCAGGGAACGCTGTAAGAGACTGTTGGAATCAGGTGTTTGTTAAAGGAGAGAGGTGCAAGAATTCCTGCAGGTGATGAGGTGAGCCTTAGATAACCCACACATGGACTCCCCTCACGGTGTTTCCCATGAGTCGTTTCCAAACCTGTAACTATCAACAAGAGCAGCAACAGATGGTGAGGTAATAGCAGGGAATCCGTGTGTGTTCCTTGCCTAAAGCCCTGCATCCCGTCCTGGAGGAAGCACAGTCTGTTCAGTGGAACATGTGCATGGTTAGAACCTCCCCCGGGCTGTGGGAGAAGCCCAGGCTGTGCCCGGGAGCCGGGTGGTGATTCCCTGCTCCGTGCCAGAGTCCTGTAAGTGCCTGGGCTGGGCTGGGCTGGCTGTGGCTGCTGTGCTTTGAAAGTCTTTATTTACCTTTGTGTTGTCCCTCTGCTGGTTTATGGTCCTTTCCCAAAGGGTTAATTTGTGTTCTAAGCAGCCTCATCTTGAGTAGTTGGCACAACTGGTTTTCTCCTCAGGGTATCATAAATAGCCTAAATCTGTCATTCATATTAAAAGAAAAAGCAGTAAGTTAATTCAGGATTAATATTCTTATTGTGAACAGAGCTTTATTTCAGTCTGGTGGGTTTCTTAAGTGTGAGTACACTCACCTTTGCTTCTCCACACATTAACTGTGTTTATACTTCCCATTTTTCATGCACAGGTTATTGCTTTGTTGGAGCCAAGTTTTATTAGTCCTATTAATAAGAGAACAGTTTTGAAAAGGACATGAAACTCATTGAACCAATTTGTTTGTTCTGGGTTTTTTTAGATTGCATTTTAAGGTATTGACTTCCAGTTATCATGTATTTTTATTTGTTTGCCCTTTACTTAATATCTTTGCATTAGCATCAGGATTGCCGAAGTCAGCAGCCGGGCAGCTCGATGTGTTTAACCCTTGCCTTGGAGCCTTCAGCATGTTGGCTTCATTCTGTACAGCTCTTTAAAGATACAACCCCCAAACCCTTGGTGGTCCTTTCCTCCCATGCATGTTTTCAGTAGCTGATGGAAGTGCAGCTGTGTTGAGTGATCTTAAGAGCATATTCCTAGATGACCCTCAAAACCTTGTTTTTCATCCCATTTTGGAGACAAGGTGCAGCTTTGGGGCTGCAGGACCCGCTGGAGCCTTTTCCCAGGGGTGAGGAGGCACCTGGAGCTGCAGCAGGTGTGTGCTTGGTTCTTGGGCTTCTTCAGTGACCTGGCTCATGGCCTGATGTTTCCTCAGGTGACTGGTTTTTAATCCTCACTGCTGGCAGAAGTTGTGACGGTCTAAATAATGGAGAAGAGTCAGGCCTTTTTACAAGCAAGAGCAAAGCCAATTTATTAACTACAAGCTTAGCTTTTTATAGTATTTTTCTACTGCACACACACACACACACAAACTACTTGTCATTTGCCAAGCACACTTGTCCATCAGTCCAAAAGCATCTTCTGATAGGTGGTTACCATCTCTCCTCATGCTGGTAAGTCCCAAAACATACTCTTGTTTTCCACAGTTGTTTTTCTCTTTCTTCAGCTTTCCCAGGCCTGGCCCAAGGACACAGGTGGTGTTTTCTACTGCTTTCCCAGGCCTACAGCAGCATCCTCTTAAAGCAAAAGCTGTCCACAGCCCATCAGTCTCCAACATCCCCACTTTTCATTTCTCTGTTGCTTCCAGGCAGAGGCTTCCTGTCAGTAGATTTGAGGTTTCATGCCACTGCTCTTGGGTCAAACTTCTCTGAAGCCCCAATGCATCTTAAGACCTTGCAGATGCTGCCCCCAGGGGCCCAATTTCTGCAGGATGTTTCTGAGGACTTGGCCACCCTTGCTCTTTGCAGGCTGGGTGTGTGCACTGTACGAGCTGGTCTGAAATGGGAAAGGGCAGGAACTGGAAGGCTGTTGGGCAAACTCAGCAACAGTGCCACACACATCCATCATCACTTTGGGAAGCTCAGCCATCGGTACCCAGAGCAGCAGAGCGTGGGGTGGGGGCTCTTTATGTGGTGACAGGAAGGGGAAGACTCCCAAGCATCTTCCTTTGTTGTTGATGTGACACATTTGGGATTTTCCTGCTCAGCTGGGGCAGGCTGGGCTGTTCCTGTGTGTTTGTGTCCGTGCCAGAATCTTCAGAGCTTATTCAGAGCATCTGCAGTGCCACAGGCTCAGTCACCAGTGCTTGATGCCTTTTGGTTTGCTTGTCATGATTGTTACTCTTGGCTCTCTCTGCAACTGAAGATTTCGTGGTTTTCCCCTCCAAATATTTGACACCAGAGCATCAAGTGTGCCTGCTTTGATTTCTGACAAACATAGGTTGAAATGCTGTTCTCTAAAGAGATAAACTGGGGTTTGGATGAGCTTGTAAATGAAATAGGAAGTGCAGGAGGGTATAGATTGGACAGGAATGCAGGTTCACCCATTCCCCCAGCATTGGCACGAGACCCTAATTAGTGTCTTTGAGAAAGAATGTAATTCCCTCTGGTACTTTAATCAGCGGGTTGGGTTTTTTTGCTTTTACTGGGAATAACACGTTGTGAGCAGGAAATACCCACACTATAGTTGTCTTTGATTTTATTTTGCACAAATTTAATTGAATCTGCTAATTTAAGTCTCTTGCAACTAGGCTAAGGTAATAATAGTCCTGTTGCAAGCTGTTAGCAGTGCCAGCTAGGATTTGTTGTTGGGATACTCCTTCCCGTGGAAATAAGGCATTGCTCTAGGAAAGGCAGAACTAAAATACCTTTTTGTTTCTTCAGCTTCCATCTGTTGGTTTCTAACGTGGTTTTAACGATGTGCTGTCCCAAATACCGCCTTGTATTTGCAGTGTGGAGTTGAGTCACCATTCCTGGAGGGATTTCAAAGCATTGTGGATGTGACACGTGGGGACGTGGCTGAGTGGTGGCCTCGGCAGTGCTGGGGGATGGTGGGACCTGACGATCTTAGAGGGTTTCTGCAACCTGAGCTGTTCTCTGGCCCAGTGCTGTAAGAAAACCTGGTGTTTCTCTTTCTCTGGTTTTAAGAGGGTTCCCTGTTCAGTCAGAGGTGTTTGGGAAGTGTTATTTGAAGGTACACATAATTTTCTTTCCTGAGTCTCTAATTCTGGGGAAACCTCTGGAGTGGCTGTTCCTCCTACCTGTAGGAACGGATGTCAAGCTTCCTTCTTACTACAAATCCTGCTTTTGAGGATGCTGGTTGTGCTGCCCCTACAGCATCTTTCTGTATTTGCAATGCAGCTGTTCAGGTTGTTTCTTCTTATTATTTTGTAATTATATCTTACCCAGCTGCTGTTCTCATATAGTTGTTTTTTTTTTCAGCTCTCTTAATTTTACTACAAGTGTTTATTCTTTTCCTGGAGTTGCATCTCTGCCTGAATCCTGCTGCTGATTTGCTTGTGAAGAGTGTCTGCCTAAGGACAGGTTTGTGCTGCTGCACTCTTACCAGGGTCCCTGTGGCTCTGAGCTCTCAGCAAGGGGTGCTTCTTGAGCCAGATCTTGGGCTGACGTGGCTTTGAGTCTTCTCCTGTTGCTGTCCTTGCTGACATGGATCTGTCCTCCCTGATCTGAAAACTTTGACTGAATTTCTTTAAGGCTTCTGTCTCTTGTGAGTCACTTTCCCAGCAAGGTGATGTTTGAGGAAAGGGAAAAAAGAGGAGGGGAGGAAAATCTGTGGGGATTAATTTCAGGAACAACTTGGAAAGGCATCTCTCCACCAGTGCAGAAGTATGTGCATTAACCTTGGATTAATCCACATTCATTTACCATGGACTCCCCATCCCTGTAGCTGCCCAAGGCCGGGTTGGATGCAGCTCTGAGCAACCTGGTTTAGTGGAAAGTGTCCCTGCCCATGGCAGGGGGTGGGATGTTCTTCCAACCCAGACCATCCTGGAATTCTGTGCTGCTTTGTGTGCATGACAAGAGGAACAGTTGCATTTTTGACCAGGTTTGATGTTTGCTGCACAAAGGGGAGAGCAGAGTCAGGTGAAAAGTCCAAGCTCTTATCTATTTTCATGAAAGAAAATGTATCACCCACACTCCTGGGAGCTGTTTGTGTAGATAAGGCACAAATTAACTCATGATCATGCTGGAAACAAGCAGGTGCATGATACAGTCACTGCAGTGTGTGAGACCTTGGCCAGGAAGGGCTGATTTTCCTGTTCATCAAAAGCACGTCCCTTCCAGAAGGACAATAGTTTGTGTATGAAATGTTGCTTGTGGAAGGGGATCTGTTCCTCTCAATCTCTGTTCTTGGCCTGCTGTGAGTGTACAGAGCAGATATGAGTGTATACTTTGCATTTAATTAGCAAACCCAAAGCATCAGCTGCTTTATAGGCCTCATTTTCAGTTAATGTGGTGTGATAGATGGATCACGTGTGGCTGTGCTTTCAAATAAAGTGGAGCTGCTCTTTTTGCAGATGGGCAAAACTCAACTAACCAAACCATAGAAAGTTCCAGAGCTCTGATTATTGGGTTAGAAGAGCTCTTCAGATATGGGTGATCATCTACACATCCAAAATCCACAAACATTTGCTGCCAAGAGAAAGATTGTCCTTTGAATTTTGCTGGTCACAAATTCAATGTATCCTCTCCCAATGAATCTTGTGATAGGAAGAAGGAGAAATGCAGGAGGTGCATATTAGAGGGAAATGCTTGAAATGGAGACTAAAGGGAAGGGATTATCCTTTTCCAGGGTCTGTGTGTCTGATCCTTGGTATTGTGCATGGAGGTACTTCCTCGGATTGCAGTCGAGAGCTTGGGGCAAGGGGAGGGTTTCTGTCATTGCCCTAATGAGTGTTTACCTCAGGGGAGATACAAGAACATGTATGACCTGAAAAACAGTGTTGTTGGTGCACCTTTGAAGTGCAAAATATACTGTTTACAATTAATTTATACATGTAACTGTTTTTGGGGAGAGAGAGAGACAGATTCCTGGCAACAAGCACATTTATTAATTTCAGTGGGTTTTTTCTTGCAGCCTTTGGAGGTTTGATTTGGTGTGGTGGTGACAGTGTTGGGTTGTTCATATTCATAAGCTGCTTCACTGGGAACATTCAGACAGCCTGAATTATCTCATCCCTGAGCATTTTGTGATGGTTTCTCTAAAGTTGTGAACAATCTTCTTGCTGTCCTCACTTGCTAATGCTCAGCAGGAAAGTCTTCCCTTTGCACAGAATCCCAGACTGGGTCAGACTGGAAGGGCCCACCGTGGGGCACCTGGTGCCACCTCCTGCTCCAGCAGGGCCATCCCAGAGCACAGGGCACAGCATTGTGCCCACACAGCTCTGCAATATCCCCAGGGAGGAGACTCCCCCCCTGGCTGGGCTCTGCTCAGGGCTGGCTCAGTGCCCAGCCAAGAAGTTCTCCCTCCTGGGCAGGTGGAACTGGCTGGGCATCAGTTCGTGCCCGTCCCTCTCGTGCCATGGCTGGGCCCCCCGAGCAGAGCCTGGGCCGGGCTCTGCCCCCTCCCTGCAGGCACTGCCCCCCATGGGGAGGTGCCCTCTCAGGGGGTGCTCTGGAGGCTGAACAGCCCCAGCTCCCTCAGCCTTTGCTGCTCCCAGAGCTGCTCCAGCCCTTGGGCATCTCCGCGGGCTGCGCTGGCCCCGCTGCAGGAGCTCCCTGTGCCTGCTGTGCTGGGGAGCCCGGGCTGGGCACGGCCCTGCAGATGTGCCTGCCAGGGCTGGCCACAGGGGCAGGAGCCCCTCCTCACCTGCTGCCAGTGCCCTTCCTGCTGCCCCCCAGGCTCCCACTGCCCTCCTGGCCCCCAGGGCTCACTGCTGGCCGGGCACAGCTGGGTGCCCACCAGGCCCTTCTCCAGCCTGTGCAGGTCCCCGGGGTTGTCCCTCCCCAAGTGCAGGGCTTTTGCTTCTGCTCTTTCTTTTCCACAAGACTCCTGCACCTTGATGGAAAATAACCCCTACAGCAGGAACCTTCTGCAACAGTTGGTTTGATTTCTGTGCCTCCAGGGTGAGGGAATTCTGAGTGACCCACTTGACTGGAAAGCTTAACAAGGGAAATGCTGTTTAAGGTGAGGAGTCTTGTGATGGATGGCCAAGCTACAATGGACAAATTGAGAGAGCACAACCGTTTCATATGCTTGACCTTCACCCCTGCTGTCTTGCATCTCTGCTTTGGATGTCTTAGTGTCATGTTTTGCCTGTGGAACCCCAGAAAACAGCTCACTTTGGATACTCAGAGTTGTTCCTTCTTTCCAAAAGGGAAGTTTTTTGGTTCTTCCTTCCCTCAAGCAGCCAGCTTTGGGATTTATACGAATTCTGAGTGTACTAAGTTTTCTTCTTGTTTTTTTTTTTTCCTTTAGTGCTTTGCTTTGAGATGCAGAATTCAATACACATGGGATGTTTTCCCTCTCTTCAGAGCTTTTCTCCAGTGTGTTTTGCTATTCTGTGTATGTTTGGGCAGAGCTGGATCACAGCAGTGGACATCTACCCATCTGCAGTTCGTGTGGCTAATGACACAGCCTGGGGCAGCTCCAGTGAAAATGCTTCTGGACACAAAGATTTAGTGCTGAAATAGTTGTACCTGTAGCCTGATGTGCTTTTTTTGAAGCAAATAAGTTGTGTGTGTCAATAGTTAGTAAATAAAGAGTAAAAATGTATTGAGTGGAATATATATATATTTAAAACTAGGAGTTTTGATCAGTGGGTTACAGGTGCTGAGAGGACCTTTCCCCTTTCTTTTCTCTTCAGATGTGTCAGAAGTTTGGGTGGTTTTAGGATTTTTTTGGTTCTCTCCCTGCTAACATTCCTGCTAATCCTTCATTTTGATGGTTTGATTGGTAGCTTTGCTGCCAGAGGAAATAATGCCATCATTCCAAGGCTTCACTGTGGATCCCTGTATTAATGTACATCAGAGCCAGCAGTTTATTGTTAGTTTTTATTACCAAGAGACAGGTTCTGCTGGAAACTGTTTTCTACCCTTTACCCCTCCCAAAAATTACCCCGAGCCATGTTATTTCTGTGCATTCCTGGACTGTAATTAAGGAATCCTGGTGTGTTTTACAGTCTCTCTGAGCTCCCCCTGCCTTCCATTAGAGGTTACCAGGCTTTTATTCCTGGAAGTGCTTGGCTGTAATCACTGATTGCCTGTAATTTATCTGCTTGGGCCGCTCTCAAGCAGCTCTGGTGGCAATGCCTGTGCTATTTCAGGGCTTGCTAAATGTCCTCCAGGTGAAGTAAATGGTAACATTCAAATAATTAGGAGGATGGAGTGGGTTTGCTGCAGTCCTTGTTTCTCAGACTCATCAGTCTGTTGAGGTGAGGAGAGACTGGAATGTGGGCCATCTAAATTGGGTGGTGTGTATGAAAGGGGTAAAGAACCAGATGGAAGAGGCAGATTGGAATGCTGGAAGCTCCCTGTGTATACCTGGGATTTTCACAGTATCGGTGCTCTTTGTCGGAGATAAAATGATATTTTAATAAGAAAGGTTTAGAAATAGGTGCTGTGGGACACAAACACACTTCAGCCAAGCAGAAAGAATAATTAGCAGTGTGGCTTCTTGATCCAGGCTGATTTTTAGTGCCTGAGGACCTTTATTGTTGCAGTGAAATGTTCAGCAAAGTATAATGGCCAGGACGTCAAAACTGTTGATGTTCAAATTGTAAACAGGCTGTAAATATTTGACAGATGGTAATCAACCACTGAAATAAATTAATAGGGGATGTTATAAATTTCCCTTTGCTTTGAAACTTATCCTAACTAGAAATCCTTGTAAAACACCTCATGCTTGAGCCACAGCGAGCTGGGGTTACTGTGGGCAGTGCTTGAGCAACAGGCTTTGGAACTGAAGCTTTTTAATTGAGTTGACTTTTTTTTTTGGAGGAGGGGGAAGGAGAGGGAAGGGGTATGTATTTATGAGATGGAAAAGAAGAGGTTGAGATGAGATATTTCATTGTCAGGGTGCTGTGGGGGCCAGCAGCTGGCTGGGGCTGAGGAGCTGCAGGGTAAATAGGCTTTGTGGGGCTGTGCATGATAAATCAAATACAGCAATGAATTGCAAATAGGAGCCTGAGTTAGAAGGGAAAAATAATACAGTGTTTGGATGATAATGCAGGTCACAAGCAGTGTTTTTACTTTTAAATGTTGATTAGTTAAGCACTTTTGAAAAATGATGTTGCATCCGTGTCTAGGAACAGCTTGTCAGCATCTGTTTAATATTTGTTTCATGATTTCTCAGAAGGGATATCAAATGGAGGAGTTTTGTTGACTAAATTACTGAAGGCTGTTTGTCATGCTTTTGGAATATATTATTACAAATATCTATGTAAATCACACAGTCATCAACTACAAGTGGATTGTTCCTTTTACATGTTGGCTTATTCAATAAAAAATATTCTAGAACTCCTCAGAATCTTCAGGAGAAGAGCTGGTGTTGCATTTGTGGCAGGACACAGTGACTGCACACAGTGACTGCTTCTGGTGGGGGACAGAGAAGGGACCTGCATTGCTCTTAATGGCTCAAAATCTTCATTGCTTTTTCTCTACTGAAGCGACTTCCCACCATCAAACCTCACAAGCAACTCCCATCCAGCGACTCCACTACAGTCCCGTTGGCTTTGGATGCTTTTTCAGGCATTGGATGCTGTTTTCTGGCAGGCTGAGGTACAGGGATGTTCTCAGAGTCTGTTCTGCTGCTGGAAGTTTGGGAAGTGAACACAGGAGAAGGTGGTTTTCCTCCTGCACGGAGCTGCTGAGGAATGGACTGGCAAGTACCAGTTCAGTAACTCCCCTGAGGCTCGATGGGCTTCCCCCCTTCCCCCTCCTTCATCTTCAGTCCCAACTGCACTTTGCCAAGTGGCAGGGTCACTGTGACCAGGCTTAGCTGGGACTGACTTATCTGGGTGCAGGGGGTATCCCTGAGCTGGGACTGGCTTACCTGGGTGCAGGAGGTTTCCCTGAGCTGGGACTGGGTGCAGGAGGTTTCCCTGAGCTGGGACTGGCTTACCTGGGTGCAGGGGCTGTCCCTGAGCTGGGACTGGCTTACCTGGGTGCAGGGGCTGTCCCTGAGCTGGGACTGGCTTACCTGGGTGCAGGAGGTTTCCCTGAGCTGGGACTGGCTTACCTGGGTGCAGGGGCTGTCCCTGCTGCTGGCAGGCCCAGGACAGCTCTCCCCAGCTGAGCAGAGACCACAGAGCAGGTGTGTCCCAAATGAAACTATTCCATCTGCCTCCTTTGGCCAGGCTTAGTTTTGGTTGAGGTTTCCTTGGCTGTTCTCCTTCATGTGCCCGTGCATGAAGTCCTGCCAGCATGGCAAGCAAAAGGGATGGTTTGGGCTGCCTTGTGACACCCCATCCTGTCTTTTTCCTTCCCACTGGACAGCTTGGGGTGGCCTGGAGGGGAGGGATGTGATCCTTTGCTGGGAAAGGAGCCGGTCATGCAGTTACAGACATGATTACCACCAGCCTTTATGATGAAAATAAGCAAAGCCACATTTGCTGACTTTCCAGTCTTTCCTGCCAGTGCTTTCTGAGTCATCAGCTCTTGAAAAGAGCAATAAAAAACTCTGCAAAGTTCTGACTTTCACAAATAATCATCTTCAAGTGTGACAGTTGTCATCTCTATTCCCTTACAGAGTCACAGAGCAGTTTGCATTGCAGGGACCTTAAAGATCCTCCTGTCCCACCCCTGCCATGGGCTGGGACACCTTCCACTAGACCAGCCCCTTATCTTTGAGGTTAGATAAAGGTGGGTCTAAATTACTGACTTTCCCACTACTCTTGGAATGATTCACAGCCGGAATTTGAGGCAGGTTGTTTAGTTTTGTGAATTGTTTTTTGAGGGAATGACATACTAATTTAGAGAGCTGTTTGGCCTGTAGGTTGCTCCTTGGGAAGCTGTAAGAGCAACCTGTACTATGGAATTGGACCCAAGTGCTGCTTCTTGAGGTGTCAGATGTTTGAAGGATCATCTCAGTGTGGTTCTTTCACACACTCTTGTCTCACTGTGACAGGAAGCCCTCCTGTGTTTTCACTGCCTACTGCTCAGTAGAACTATTCTACAGGTAGGCTCTTCCTCAGGATGTTTGTTGGAGATCCTTTCTGCATCAGACATGTAATATCCAACATCTGCTCAAAGGAAATACCTGTGTGCTGTCTCTCTGCCTCTCACAGGATAGTCTGAGTTGGAAGGGACCCACCAAGAGCAGTGAAATCCAGCTGCTGGCCCTCTTGGACATCCTTACTTATGACTAGGCCGGACAATCTTTTTGTAAACATCTCATGGGAAATAACTGAATGCAGAAGAGGGATTCTTGTCTTCAGATCTGTCATTCAGTGTCTCCTTCCCTCCACAACAGATAGGAAAGTAAAGAAATCTAGTGGTGTATTCACCATGTTGCTTTGGGAGCACCTGAATGGTAGTTCTGGGTTTATTACTTAAGCCTGAAAGGCACCTTTTGAATTCCTAGCAATTTGAAACTAAAAATCTGTGTTTCCAACTAGGAATGAATAATACTGTTTTGAAGAGTTTTGTTGCTACCCTGGATTCTTTCATAACCATAGATTGCAAAACCCAGTAGATCCGCTTTCTTTACCCTCACCTTGCAGGACAAGGTGATTCTATGCTATTAAGCTCTCAGTATTTTACCAACACATGGGCCATGGCAGATCCTTTATCTCCATGTTTTTGGTGAGCCAGTGGAAGAGCTATTTTTTTGAGCACTGCCTGAGGGCTTCTTGTGTCCTTCTCGTTGTGTCCACAGAGATTCAGAGCAGTGTCATTGCATCAGGTGGGGGGTGGTGCTTTAGAACAAACTCGGTTACATTTTCTTAATTGGTTCTGATGATTCAGCCTGGAACATGAATCACACCGGACAGAGCTTTGGATGTTTCTAGGACAGTAAGAGCCAAGTAATTTTAGTTTGCCCCAGAGGCTAAATTGATGTACGGATCAAGTTCAATTAAATTTTTTTTCACACTCCCAGCGGTTCATTCTTCTTCTTCTGACGGTTTTATTTACTGTGTGCCTAAAAGGTCTGTCACACAGACCGCCTGGCCATCCTGTCAAGAGCCTGAAGGCAGCACCTCTTTCACAAGTGCTCTGGATAAAAGTCTGTGTGGTTGGACCATTTGCTTTTTGATTTAGCTGAATCAGAGGATGTTTCTGGTGTCCCTGTTCCCCTGGAAGCTGCTTAGGAACAAGCACTAGGTCTGAACTTCCAGTCTGTTTTCACAGAGAGGACATTCCTCATCTTGTGGGCTGTCCCACAGTGCCGGTTCTGTCTGTTGCTCAGTGTCTATCAGGGGCAACCCTGGGCAAGGTGCCTCTGAAATGGAACTTTTTTTAATCATCTTGAGGATTAAAATTTTCAGACAGAATTTCTTCACTGAAAGGGTGATGAGGCCTTGGCAGGGGCTGCCCAGGGAGGGTTGGAGTGCCCAGCCCTGGAGGTGCCCAAGGCAGGACTGGCTGTGGCACTCAGAGATCTGGGCTGGGGGTCAGGGTGGGCATCGGGCACAGGGTGGGCTCTGGGGGCTGGCAGGGCTCTGCCAGCCTCAATGAATCTGTGACTAAAAACTTCAGAGTTTTGTGGGTTTTATTTTCTGGTGTTCATTTCAATAGGAAAACTTGCTGTGTGTTGGACACACACAGAGTTCTGAATGTTGGAGCTCTTGTTTCCTGCTTAAGTTGTTCATTGCTGAACTGCGGATAACATTTCGTGGAAGGATTTCTTGAGGTGTTTCAGACATCTTCCCTGCCAGGATGGAGATGCTCACTTGGTCCTGTGCAGGAAACTTTCAATAGTGTGAAACTACAAGGGTGGGCAGGCCCTGGCACAGGTTGGGCAGAGAAGCTGTGGCTGCCTCATCCCTGGGAGTGTCCAAGGCCAGGTTGGACGGGGCTTGGAGCAACCTGGGCTGGTGGGAGGTGTCCCTGCCCAGGGCAGGGGGTGGGACGAGGATCTCGCAGGCCTTTCCAACCCAAATCATTTTATCTGCTTACATGAGAGACACAAGGAGGTACTTGTGGCAGAGAGGAAGCCAATTCTAGTTGGGGGCCAGTGGACATGCAGGAGGATCAATTCTGGGTAAAGACTCTCCTCTCCAGTGTTTTGATTATTAACCTCCTTTCGTGCTGTTGATGTGCTAACCATGGGCTGTTCAGTCACCAGAGTGGAGAGAACGTGCTCAGGTGAAGGAATCTCAGCAGCAGATGCCTGGCCTGAGAAGGGCGAGCAACACTGAAAAGAGTTTTGCAGTGTGTCATTTCCTTCAGGCTTGTTGGTTTTTTAAATTTTTCACGTTGTTTCCTATGATTTAGCTAAAAATTAAGTTTCCTTTTTTGAAGTGAGGCAAAGTTTTGGGGGTTTGCCTCAGTTCTCACTTGTGCAAAGCTTCATTTGACCTGTTGGTTTTGGGTTAATTCAGGGTTTGTTCTTTGTCTCAAGTGATGTGGAGAGCCCCGCTGAGCTTGCCCTGCACCCTTCCAAACGGGAGCATGTGCCTCGGGACCTGAAAATGCTATACTGGGAGGCTGATTAAACCAGAAAATTAAACAGTGTATTATAATTTTAGTTCCAAGTTTAGATTAATTAAAGGCTAAATTGCCTATAACACCTTCCACTTGTGATGCTTGAGTGCCTTGCCACATGATCAGATGGAACTGGAAGGCCTAAATGCTCAAGTGAACACACCTGTACATGAACAATGAGCATTAAACAGTGAGGTCGATTAGGATTGCAAGAGACACTGGGTAGGGTGAATATCTTCTTTCTTTACCATGAGAAAGAGGAAAGAAGCGGCTGGAATGAAGAATTTCAAGGAATTCTGGTGACTTAACCAGTGAAATTATGTGGAGAAACTGGGAAATGCTTGTACGTGGCTTTAGAAAATCAGAATTCCCAGATCTCACTGCCTGGATCAAATGTGCTGCTCAGAGTTCTTGGCTGTTTTCCCTTACATTATGGTTTGGATGTTCAGATTGTAAGACTTCAAATCCTATAGATCAGACCATAAAGAGAAAATATTAAACAGTTTTCAAGATACTGAAAATGAGCACTGAGGGATTCTGCAGCACATGCTGATAGTAAATGTCACTGTGGCCCTGTGGGTGCATATATATATATTTTATATATATGTATAAAAAGTAGTGCATGTGCAGCCAAAACTACACTGAATGTGCTTTACTGACAATCACAAACTTGGGCTTTGTTATTATTCATTTTGGGCCTTTTTCCATCTCATTCAAGACTAGGTAAAATAAAGTCCCTGGAGCTTTGTGTCAAGTGGCTTTTTTGATGATGGGCTTTAGGGATTGTAGGATCCACTTTGAATAACTCTGTGCAGGGAGAAGGACCCTGTCCCTCCTGGCTCTTGCTTCAAAATCACTAATTTTAAGATAATGAATCTGCTTTCTGAAGTTTGTTCCTCTCATGCCCTGATTTTCTTCCTCCTTGGAATATGCACTGGCAAGCTGCTCTCCAGATTTATCACATGTGCTTAAAATGGTCTGAGGAGCAAAATGAAGACATTTTTCCTTAAATGCCTGGCTGTCCTTGGAGCCTGGGGCTTTGCAGCAGGCTGGCCTGAGTGGAAATGGATGAGGAGTTTTTCTCTGTAGCTTTCAGCAAACTTTCATTTTCTTGCCCTTCACACAGGAAATGGGGTGTATCCTACTATGAGGTGGAAGAGAGGAGCAGAACCAGAGAAAATAGTCCTGAAAAGCATTTGAGGATCAGGGGTTTTTTACCTACTCAAGTGTTCCAAATACTGTATTTTTCCAGGGTTTTTTTTTTGAAAGCAAGCCTGCTCACAGAAGGGCTGGAGTTCTGAAGTTTTGCTCTTTCTTCATCCCTGGGGAATAAACTGCTTTTGTGTTGCAAAATTACTGAAGCAGAAATTTATGAGAAGCCTGATTTATGCAGGGCCCTTCCGACTGCTGGGGGGGAGGATTCGGATAACTGCAAACCTCTGGATTGTAGGAACACTTGTCCTGCTGCTTCTGTACGTTGTGTGATGGCAATGACATGATCCCCCAGCCATCCAGAGGGACCTGGACAGGCTCCAGGAGTGGCTCCTGGGAATCTCAGGAGGTTCAACAAGGCCAAGGGCTGCTGCTGCCCCTGGGTTGGGACAAGCCCTGGGATCAATCCAGGCTGGGCTGGGCAGATGGAGCAGCCCTGGGAGAAGGACTTGGGGGGGCTGGTGGGGGAGAGGCTGGACATGGCCCAGCCCAGAACCCCCCGTGCCCTGGGCTGGTCCCACAGCGTGGGCAGCAGGGCAGGGGGGGATTGTGCCCCTCTGCC
>VXBX01004293.1:471352-502448 GCA_013400415.1 Scytalopus superciliaris | reverse complement strand
GGGGGTGGGATGGGATGGGCTTTGGGGTCCCTTCCAACCCAAAGCATTCTGTGGTATTTGGGATGTCTGTGCCCTTCAAGCTTCCAGATCTCTGCCCCTCTGGCCCTTGAATGTTTATCTGCCCAGCAGGAAACAGGTGACAGAGCCACCACTAATGCTGTGATATATCACCCTTTTAGAGCTCTGTAATCGAGGAGAAGCTTCTTCCTTCCACTGTTTTGCTCATCCATAAGAATTAAATAATCTATTATTAAATATTATTATTTGATTGTGCTCAATGATTAATTTATTAACTAACAGTATCAATCACACTGGTTTGTTGCTGTTATCTATTGAATTAAAACCAAGTTGGTAACAAATATTGATGTTACCATTGGCACACCAGAGATTTTGTTAACTGGTGTTACAAATGACTTTTTGGTGCTACTTTAGGCAGTGTGGTGTTCTTCCAGCAATTAGCAGGAGTTGGTATATGGAGGCAGGAGCTGTTCCCAGTAGCCGAGTATTGTTAGAAAACAACTTCATTTATTCAGTAGTATTTCAGCAGCTCTTACCAATTTCCATTTTGTTATGTGCCATATGTCTGTGCAGCAGAACTTTGGACTGGGTTCATGAAATGCAGTTGTTCTGCTTTATGAAATGTTGATTTTTAACAGTACCTTTTCTTGCTCCTCAGTATGTATAAATATCCTTCTTTGCCTCCCCTGAGTGTTGCTCTCTCCCCTGACCTTCTGCATGGCTTTTGCATTTGTCATCCCTCCTTAAAGCCAATGATTTTGGAGGAAGGGGAAGGCTGTGCCACTCTATTTCTGTATATTGTTCTCTCAGGGTGGGTTTTGCTCACAGCTCAGACCTGAGGAGTACCAGGGTGGCAGAGCTCAGCTCCCCTCTGGTTTTGGAGGCGTCTTAATTCCCTGCCATCAGGTTGGCACACGGATGACTTACAATCAGCAGCTGCTTCTGCAGATCCATGTACAGATCTGACAGTGTTTTGTTTCTCCTTTTTTTTTTTTTAAATATGCTCTCTGCCTGTTTTTTCCATGGTTTATTTTCTAACAGCCAGTCTTGATTACATTTGCATGCAGCCCTAAGTGCTTCCTGGCAGTGGGATTTCAAGGGGTTCCTGCTCTTCTCTGGGAGCACAGGTGTTAAAACGACTCCTCTGTAGGAAGGCAAATTATTGGTGGCCATTGAGGAATATCTCAACTGTTGGAAGGTGACTTAAAAGTCTCTTTCTGCTCAAAAAACTTCCCCTGTCATTGCCCTGCAGTGATGTGTAAGCCTGGTACAGAGAGTCAGATCTTGGAATGATTAGACATGGACATAATGCACCGTAGTTGGTTTGTCCCCAGCATTTCCACTGCCAGGAATGACCTCTCCTGGAGGGCAGATAATGAGTGTTCTTTCCCATCTCTGAAAACTGGGGTGCTGCTGGAAGATTGGAGTAAATGGAGGACTGATTTCCTAGGGAAAGGACAGGGAGGTGAGATAAGGGAAGAGCTGAAAGGGTTCAGGCAAGAGAAGTGAGCAGGGTTTGAGCAGGGCAGGGCTGTGGGGCAGGTGTGGGTAGTAACTTACCCCTCACCTGTCCTAAATCCCATTGGTGTGATGCCAGAAACGCTGCAACCAGCAAAAAGTTGTGGTGCCTTTCCCACAGCCAGGGGGGATTTGGGATATGAGGTGCATCCTTGGTTGGTTGGACAGCCAGTGCAGCAGCAAAGGCCATACAGCTCACACAGACTGAACTGGAGGAAATAAGTTTGGGGTTTGGGTTTGGGTTTCCCCTCTGCTCAGAGTCCCAGTGTTCCCACAGGGGTGGGGTATGAGTTTGTCCCGGGTCTGACCTCCAGCACTGGGGGTGGTTCACCCAGTGCCTGGGATTTGCCTTTCCCCCTGTCCTGAAGCACTGAGGGGGAGGGCTTGGCAGTTTTTCATGAGCATTTGGACTTTCATTTGGACTTCTCAGTTTCTCCACTGAAACACAGGAGGGAGAAAAACATGTTCATTCTCTCTTGGAATCAGGCTCGCATTTCCCTCCATTGTTAAGATTTCATGAAAGGCAGGGAAAATTCAGCAGAGATCTAATTTCAGACATATAAATAATTTCTCTGTGAAGAATAAGTAAGCCAGGACTGAGCCTGGAAGGGGAAGGACAGAACAAGGTGTGTAATCAAGGACGGGGAGTTCCCATCTCCCCAGTGCAAGCACTGAGGCCTCATCACACCCAAGCAGTTTCTACTAGGTTTTCTTGTAATTTCTTTTTGATTATCATTTTTACTTTATGTTCCTAATGATTTTCTCTCTGGTTTCTTTGGAGGACAAGCAGCTGTGGCTGATCAGCCATGGGTTTGTCTGGACTGAAAACCTTTTGTCTTTGTAAGGGTGGAAAACGTATTTCATAGCTACATCAATTCTTCAAAGGCTTCTTTGGTTTTTTGGTGTTAATGTTTATATGGCCAGTATGAAAACTTCTCTTCTGGATGTAGAGAAAAGGAGATTGCAGTAGGATTGATAGAGGTGTGTGTGAGCTCCTCCAAAAGTTGTGATAGTTGTCTGCCCTCTGTGCCTTTACTGAATTCAGTTTGACTGTCTTGTGGGGAGTATTTCCCCTCTCAGCGTATTTGGGGGGAGGGAAGGAGAGCACAGGGTGGAAAAGTCTGAATTGTCTCTCCCTTTCTTGCTGTGTTTTGCAATTCAGCCATTTGTTATGGTTTTCTAAGTGGAGAACTGCATTTAGTATATAATAGGAAATTTATGGTCGGATTGGACATTCAATGAACTTTACACAAAACTTTCATGTGGAATAGGAATGGACTTGATGTCCTGCCACAAAGCAAAATTACTCTGTGTTTTGGGATGCTCACAATTGGATTTTAGTGATTTTATGCTGAATTATGCCATGAAATAAGGGGAAGTGGAAGTGTAAGATGGGTTTTAAACAGCAGCCTTCCAGTTACACGAGTGATTGAAATGATGAGTGGGAAGGGATTTATGTGGGGTGTTTTTGCATAATGAGAAGGGAGTGAGTTATTGGGGGAGAGATAGTAATGACCCAGCTCATAAAGGCTATGCTCACGAGAATAATTTCATTAAATACTGCAGCAGATCAGTAAATCCTTTAGCTGCCTTTCCCAGGGCAGTTCCAGAGTTTATGTTCTTCTGGGAGGAATTCACCTCCTGTTTCTTTGCCTCCTCCCTCCAACGTGGCATTTTGCTAAATCAATTTATTGCCTGGCAGAGCCTGCAAACAATACCTTCCAAGGCATTAAAGATCCCATCTATTTAGAGAAGACCTTCTCTGTTTATATCCTAACCATGCTGTCAGCTGATTGCTGGGTTGGAGTGTAGCCTGGCCCCTCTAATCTCCTGCTTGTTCACTCCAGGGACAAGCCCAGCTTCCTGGGCCTCTCTGCCCTGCTCCTTCCTTCCCCTTAACAGTGATTTGCTGTGCTCTGCTCCCTATTTTTCCTCCCATCCCCATGACCTGTGTGCTCAGTGCAGTGGCATCTCCAGGACTTTGGGGGATTGGTGTTGGAGGTCTCTGTGACAGTGATCCTCCAAGAGGAAAAATAGTCCCATACCAAAGACCCCGTCCTGTGGAATTCAGCTTGAGGAAAAGAAAGGAAAGGAAAGGAAAGGAAAGGAAAGGAAAGGAAAGGAAAGGAAAGGAAAGGAAAGGAAAGGAAAGGAAAGGAAAGGAAAGGAAAGGAAAGGAAAGGGGGAAATGAATATCAATTGATTGTGGCTGAAAGAGGTGGGAGCAGGATTTGGGTTTTGGTGAAAAAGGCTGAGGTAAGATGGGAGGAGCTCTGCCAGTAGTGCTGGGAAACTTCTGTGCTCTGGAGCTGCTTTGGTTGTGTTAAGCAGGTTAATTCTCTGCATTCTGCACCTCATAAATATTCTGTGGAGTGCTACTGGTCACTCCTTACCTGGGCCTAATTCTCAGTGAAAACCTGGGGTCCCTGCCCGTGACAGGGGCTTGGAACAAGGTGATCTTTAAGGTCCCTTGCAATCCAACCCAACCCATTCTGTGTGTCTGTAATTCTCAAAGAATATAATTATATAGTTTTATAATTCCTTAAAGAATGCAAGATCCCAACCCCAAAATGCAAGGATTACTCTGAGCACTAATTCTTCCTTTCAAGGGTTTAGAAGGAAAATTATTAATTTGAGTTGAAAGGAAATCTGGAGCAGGCATTAAGAAATAGAGAAGTGGGTCACTCGGTGTTCCTTATGAATTGGAAAATTCCCTATCTCGTTAAACTTCCAATTTGGAGCAAAGCTGGTAAAATCTCTTGAGCAGAATGTTTCTGCAGACCTTTTATTCAAGTAGTGGTTAACATTTTTGGCTAGTACTGTTTATACTGAACAGTCTGTTCTTCAGCAGACTTGGAGGAAAAGCTTGGGAGGGCACCTGGGACAAAACAACCGGTGTGTGTCTTAAAAATCAGCTCCATCACAAAGGATTTTTTAAGCCATTACAAGGGCAGTGAAAGTGGAGTGCAGGTCCAAAGAGCAGTTGTGGGCACAGATAAATTTACTGGTTTTCCATAATAAAACATGGCATTTGCATTGGGCATTAATCTACCACCACCTATAGCAGTGAAAGCCTTACAATATCTTGAATATGAACTATTCATCACAAGTGTAGTAAAAATTGCAATGTTTTCTCTCAGTTGGGTAAAAGGCCTTTCCCTGTGAGAGTTTGTTCAAAAATGAGATTTATGTTGAGGGGAATGACTAGGATTTTATCCTAAAAGACCATGGCTGTGGCCCAGAAAGCCACCAGCCACTTCTATAAGTGCCCAGCCCCCCGAGGTTGTCCTGTGGGCACATCTGCTGCAGCAGACTTGGCCATCTGCCTGCATCAGGCGCCTTTGCAGCCACATGCACTATTTAGGACTGCATACTAAGTGATACCTAATTGTGAGTATTTGCATTTCTGCCTCTATTGTTTGTTCTGGGAAAGGTATAAACGATGATGAAAGCGTCGGGTAAGCGGTTTGGGCATAAAAGACTGGAGGAGAAATTCAACAGAACTTCGAAACCACTCAAACTGCAGGAGTGGGGAGGGCTCTGAAGAGATGCCTCAAGAATAATTTCAATAAAAGGATGATGTGTCCCAGGGTCATGACTGAGGATTTACAGCCACCCTGTTAACAGTAGGTGTAAGTTATTCCAGGATAAATCCCCGTTTTGAGGGGTATTTTGAAGAGTTGCTGAGTAGTTGTCCAGTACAAATGGCCTTAGAGGAGGTTTAGCCAAAGCTGGGTCTTCCTGACCTGTTGCCAGTGGCAGGTTCATAGCACTGTTGCTCTCCTTCTTGTTTGGATTTCTTTCTTTCCTTCTCTACTTTTCAAAGGGCGGATGGCAAGAAACCAAAATTCTGGCATAGGGTGTCGTAGTTATTTATTTAACACCATCAGCCCAATTACGTTATTGAGGCTGGTTCTTTACAAAAATCTGCTCTCAGCAAGTTTAAAACCATCTAATACATTCAAAGTGCAATTTATGAGAAAGCACTGATAATTTTAACTTCAGAACTGGGCTAAGGCCACACAGCAGCATTCATGTCCTTACTGTCCTTCGTGTCCTCTACTTCGCTGTGCCACCTCAGGCTGAGTGTCCTCAGGACAAGTGGCAGTGCTCCTGTCTGGATCCTCTTCTGGATAATTTCCCAAAGGTCTCTGTACAGATTTTGCCTGGATTTCTGTGGCTTCCCTCCAAAGCAAAACATGTTGTTATTGCCATGATTCTTGTCATGAAGGAGGTTTTCTTTCTGGTATTCTCCCTTGGGAAGGAATGCCCCACATCAGTTGTGTGAATTAGGAGGCAGCTCCAGAAAAATGTTCCCGTCACTGTGGTAACATATCCTAGGATCCCTGAGGCTGGCAAAGCCCTGCCAGCCTGTGGAGCCCACCCTGTGCCCGATGCCCACCCTGTCCCCCAGCCCAGAGCTCTGAGTGCCACGGCCAGTCCTGCCTTGGGCACCTCCAGGGCTGGGCACTCCAACCCTCCCTGGGCAGCCCCTGCCAAGGCCTCCCCACCCTTGCCAGCAACAAATTCCTCCTCCTGTGCCACCTGACCATCTCCTGGCCATTCCCTCCCCTCCTGTCCCTGTTCCCTGGGAGCAGAGCCCGACCCCCCCCGGCTCCCCCTCCTGGCAGGGACTTGCAGAGCCACAAGGTCCCCCCTGAGCCTCCTTTTCTCCAGGCTGAG
Source organism: Scytalopus superciliaris (assembly GCA_013400415.1). Taxonomy (NCBI): domain Eukaryota; kingdom Metazoa; phylum Chordata; class Aves; order Passeriformes; family Rhinocryptidae; genus Scytalopus; species Scytalopus superciliaris. The sequence goes on along the minus strand of VXBX01004293.1, from coordinate 496,229 downwards.
CCCCCCCAGCTCCCTCAGCCCCTCCTGCTGCTCCAGCCCCTTCCCAGCTCCCTTCCCTTCCCTGCACATGCTCCAGCCCCTCCGTGCCTCTCCTGCCAGGAGTGCCCAGCCCTGGGCACAGCCCTGGAGGGGTCCCAGCAGTGCCAGCACAGTGAGTTCAGAACAAAATACAGTTCTTTAAGCAAATGAACCCTGGCACTGAAGGAACTGTTAAATATGATTTTCTTACTCCAATACCAATTTGGGGGAGAAAATGTGGTCTCTGTGGTCTCAGAGGCATCTGCTGCACGGAGTCAGCAGTGCTGCCTGGGGAGCTGGTTACATCAGGGGGGTCAGGGTGGGTTGTGCCTTCAAGGCAGAATTTCTGCCTGGGACCTCCTCTGATTTCCCATTGTTGTGTGAGAATGGAATTGTGCAAGTTTAGGGGCTCAGTAGGTCCAGCTTTTTCTGCAGGAACATGAGGTGAGTCCTGATTTCAGTATCTTGAGGTCTTGGATTACTGTCATCAGCAGGGACTGTAAGAACACATGTACAACTTCACAGAATGCCAGGATGGTTTGGGTGGGAAGGGACCTTAAAGATCATTCTTTCCACCCCCTGCTACGGGCAGGGACACCTCCCACTATCCCATGTATCTCCATCCAACCTGACACTTCCAGGGATGGGGCAGCCACAGCTTCTCTGGGCACTGGGAATTTACCCTCAGGAAGCTGCTTAGGATTGAGTCATGCATTTCAAAAGAGAAAATAGTCTTGTTGCTCATGGGCTTCCCTTTGCTCGTTGAAAGCTGTATGAAAGTGTGGATTATTTCATTTTGCTTGTTTCATTTAGTCTGTTTTAACCCTTCATCTCTTAGGCTGGGAGCCTTTTTCTCCTCCAGCTTTGCAGCATCACACTAAGAGATTCAGATATGAAAACTATGTTTTTCCCTTGAGTGGAACCCAAGGAGATAATATGTCTCCAAATATTTCTTTTGTAGAATAAAAACTGTGAGGGAGGAAGAGGTCCTGGAAAGCCTCTGGGCATGTGTTGCCACTTGTAGAGGGCTGAGTGAGGATATTGTTGAAATAGTTGCATTTCAGCCAAAGGTTCCCAAAAATCTGACTTCCCTCTGCTCAGGTGTGTTACATTCCCTCTCCTCTGTGTGCTGAGGGCCCGGGTGATGCAATTAGAGTAAAACATAGATAAGATGAAGAAAATTCCTTACTCCAGGCAGTTTCTTTAGCTTGGAACAAGTGTGGAGAAGTGAGAGGAAACTCACGCTTCATTTATGGGCTTTGTGGGCTTTACTAAATTCATAACACATAGCTGGGGGTAAAAATCCACGCTAGGAATTAGCAGCTGACCGAAGGCACGGATCTGTCACGTTCAGCATCTCCTGCTCCGATTTGCTGCGTGCTTGGGAGAAAGGGAAGGTGGCCCGGGCCGTGTGGCCGAGGTGAGGAGTGCAGCTCTCCCTGGCTCCTCCGGCCCTGTGCCACAGCCCCGCAGCCACAGCACTTGGCTGAGCCCGCAGCACTAAAATTAGCTTTGTTTGTAAAGGTGAAGGCTGGGAGTGAGGTCAGTTTTCTCTCTCTGTCCTGGTGATTTCCTGAACAAGCCTGGATGTTTAGTTTGTGTGAAAAGGATTTCTTTGTATGTGTTCTTTTATTTTTGTATTTCTCTAGGATAGAAATATTATGGTGGCAAGGGAAAAATTTGTTACTACAGCAGCTTTGGTAATCAGGATTTCAGCTGATATCTTTAATGTCTCCTTGCAGTAATTAATCCTTGGTTTGGTTTCGTTTTTTTAGCTGCCAGAGGGCAGGGACAGATGGAATATTGGGAAGGAATTGCTGGCTGGGAGGGTGGGCAGGCCCTGGCACAGGTTGGGCAGAGAAGCTGTGGCTGCCCCAGCCCTGGGAGTGTCCAAGGCCAGGCTGGACGGGGCTTGGAGCAACCTGGGCTGGTGGGAAGTGTAGAATAAGGTGGGCTTTGAGGTCCCTTCCAACCCAAAGCACTGCATGATTTCTGAGAGGTGGGGTTGGGTTGTGGGGATCCTTGTTCCATTTGAGAAAGGAGGTTCAGGTCCCACACTGTCTGAACAGCTGTGAGACAACTGATCTGCCCTTTGGAGACTTTGTCCTTCTCTGAAACGATGGCTAAAACCCCCAGTGTTTAATGCTCCAGGGGGTTTTTATTGTCCTTTATAATGCCATTATAATTTAGGCCCTCTTTCTATCTGTCTTAATGCTCCCAAGCATTTTGTTTACTTTAGCTCTGCAGCAGCTCCCCGTGCCGCCTCCTCGGAGGGGAAAATAGCTGAGAAGCTGACAAATTCCCAATCCCTATTTGCATACATAAATATCTTATTTGTCCCAACGTGCCTTTTCATCCAAATGGAGATTCATTTCCAAGCTATTGCCCAGGTAGCAAATGCATTTAAATCCTCTCTGAGCTGCTGACAGCCCTGTGTTGATGCCCACAGCTGAGCTCTGGAGTCCCAGACTGTCACCTGGCACCTCCTCATTCCACACTGCATCCCTCACTCCAGCACTGGCACCTACACCTCCCTCATCCAGCAGTAGTAAACCATGTGGGCCACCTCGTCTGCTCTGGAAACTCATAGTTTTCTCCTGTGTTTATGACTGAATTTGGTTCAGAGTGTGTGTTTCCTGCAGTTCAGCCTTTCATCTTGGACAGCCCAGCTCACCTGCCATGGTGCTGTCCTTCAGAGCCATCCCAGAGCCTCTCTTAGGACAAAAGCCCCCAAAATCGAGGGAGAAGATTGGACTGATGCCAGTCCCATCAAAAATGTGCCTAAGTTGAAAGGTGTCTCACTTCTGGCACTAAATGAAGACTGTCTTCTAATTTTGTCTTTAGAGTGAATGTTTCTGTAATTCTATTCTTATGTTCTTGCTACCAGGGCTTTTTTTTGTACCTCATCCTGACAGCTCAGGGTACTGTGCAAAGGGGAACAAGGGCCCAGGAGGGGGCAGGTCACTTCACTGGGCACTGGTTGCCTGCAGAACATCTTTCTGGTGCAAACTGTATGAATGTTGTCCCTCTTTCTGCAAAGGAACTGTGTCAGGACCATGTCCAGGACTCCAGTCTCTCTTCTGTAGAAATAATCACAACTCTTGAGTCTGTTCCCTTTCCTTATTGTCCCAAGTCCAGCAGTGAGTGAGAATCTGTGCTTGGCATCACCCATTCTGAGTGTCAGCTGTTTGGCTACAAGAACAGTCACTGGGGTGTCTTTGAGGCTCATCTGTGACTGATGTGGTAAAATTACTGCAGTGTTTGATCAGAGCAGCTTCCAAGATGGATTGGCATCACTCATTCTTCCATGAAGAAGCCAAACCATTGCCCAGCTGCCCATCATGAGCTTAGTCAGGTGGAAGGAAAATACAGAAGACAGACTTGGGTATTGGACCTTGCCCTTGTCTGCTTGGGAGGGTCAGCAGGTGTTTGTACTGGGGCCTCTGCTGCTGAACTTTGGGTCAGGTCCCGTCACTGTGAGAAGAAGAGGTGTCTTCACCCCTAGTTTCTGAAGCTTGGTTTATTGTCATGAAATGAGTTAGGTTTGTGTGGGAAGGGACCTTAAAGCCCATCCCATCCCATCCCATCCCACCCCCTGCCATGGGCAGGGACACCTCCCACCAGCCCAGGTTGCTCCAAGCCCCATCCAGCCTGGCCTTGGACACTCCCAGGGCTGGGGCAGCCACAGCTTCTCTGCCCAACCTGTGCCAGGGCCTGCCCACCCTCCCAGCCAGCAGTTCCTTCCCAATATCCCATCTAATGGCAGTGGGAAGCCATTCCCCCTTGTCCTGTCACTCCAAGCCCTTGGGTAAAGTCCCTTTCTGTCCTCATGACTCTGGAATGGTGGGGGTTCAGACCTCCTGACTGAGCTGGTGATGATATCCTGGCAGGGCTGTGTTGCCTCCTCCCTGTGCCTTGGAGGTCAGTGAGTGTCCAGGTTGTGCTCACTGTTTCCAGACTGTTCAACTTGACCAGCTTGACTGAATGACTTACAAAGAGCAGTTTTTGTGGAATTTATGGAAATGTCAGCTCAGTCACAGCAAAAATATCAATAGGATGGTGGAAGTGAACTGAGCAGGGAGAGAACATTATCAAGCCCCTGTTGGTGTGTGAGGGCTGTCCATGCCTTGAGTGAGATCTGCATCTCTGAGTGCATTGTCTTGTTTACTTCTGCTCATTCTCCCACATGTGACCTCAGTCAGAGACACAGTGGTGGGGCTTGTGCCCTTGTGTGGGTGTAAGGGTGCTGTCAATTTAAAGACTGTCAAAAAACAGGATGCTTTTTTTTTTCTTTTATGAGATGTTACAGGAAATTAGTGAAACAGTCTGATTTACTTTGACATCTGAAATTTGAGGATAATATATCCCTGTTTTTCAGCATTCCTCTGACTGATGTGTTATTGCTGAGTTGTTAAAGCAGATGCTGTGAAAGCTCTGCTTTTGGTGACACCCTTGGATGTCCTTTGGGGATCTTATTTTTACTTGGAAATCTTAATAGTTTGGGTTTACAAATATTTAACGTTAACGATTTGACTGAGCTGCTTCTGGAAATAAACACCAATATGGTACCTATGAGTTAAGCATCTAAATAAACAATTAATGTCTTGTGTTCAACAAAGCTGCTTAACCTGTTCCAAGGTGGGGGCCTCCTCCTGCAGGGCAGTTTCATCCACCCCAAATTTTGCTTGTGATGGTGTGTAACTGTGTCTGTTGCACAATGAGGGGGCAGGGAGGTGCTTTTCCCTGGAGTTTGGTGTGTTCTTAACACAGTCCTGGGCTGGTCCCACAGCGTGGGCAGCAGGGCAGGGGGGGATTGTGCCCCTCTGCCCCCCCAGGGCAGACCCCCCTGCAGAGCTGCCCCAGCCCTGGGGGCAGCACAGGGAGCACAGGGAGCTGCTGGAGAGAGCCCAGAGGGGCACCAGGATGGGCAGAGGCTGGAGCAGCTCTGCTGGGAGGGAAGGCTGGCACAGCTGGGATTGGCCAGCCTGGAGAAGGGAAGGCTCCAAGGAGACCTCAGAGGCCCCTCCAGTGCCTAAAGGGGCTCCAGGAGAGCTGGAGAAGGACTTTGAGCAAGGGTCTGGATTGCCAGGACACAGGGAATGGCTTCCCAGTGCCAGAGGGCAGGGATAGATTGGATATATGGAAGGAATCCTTCCCTTTGAGAGTGGGCAAGCCCTGGCACGGGTTGGGCAGAGAAGCTGTGGCTGCCCCATCCCTGGGAGTGTCCAAGGCCAGGCTGGACGGGGCTTGGAGCAACCTGGGCTGGTGGGAGGTGTCCCTGCCCATGGCAGGGGGGGGAATGAGATGATCTTGAAGGTCCCAATGCAAACTTTTCTGGGTTTCCTTGTCAGTAACCCCAGGCAGGTGGTACCCTACCTATGGTCTGGAAACAGTTCTCTGTGGCAGTCAGGAGCCACCTGAAAATCCCTGCACTTGCAAGTCTTCCAGAGTAATCTCTGCTATAATTCTTTGTCTCCACAATGAATTTTAAGATCCTACCTTTATTTCTCTTCTGTTCCTCAGGAGCCATTTCTCGCTGGTTTGCCTGGGTATCTGACTAAAGAGATACACATGTGTGGGTTTTTTATCTGCTCAAGTATTTAAATCCATCTCCAGCAGCTTTGGTAGGCTCCCTGTGCCAGCTGGCCCTGGATGAGTGCCCTGTATGGCACAGTACGTGGGCACACACCCCCCCGGCTCTGCAACGTGTGAATCACCGGCAGATGCAGCGGAACAAAGGGGCTGACAAATGCAGGATGAATCCCTCCATTCATTGCTGCGAATAAGCACTTCTCAGAGTCCTGAGGGTTGGAAGAGAAGCGTTTGCTGGAGGGATTTGGAGGCCAAGAGTGTTGGAATAGCCAACAAAACCTGGGCGGGTGAGAGCGCTGTGTGCTCATGTTTTAAGGAAAGCAGGAATGTGCGAAATCCAGGAAATCCAGGAAGTCAGATGCTGAGTATTGGGGATTGCTGATGCAGTACTGAGGTGTTGAGGTTATCTGGAGGGATGGAGGTTCAGGAGATCCATATCCATGATGGGCAGAGGGCTGAAAGGCAATGGGAGTGATGAGGAGGCTTAGAAGGTGGAGATGGGTAAATCATGGAATCATAGAATGGTTTGGGTTGGGAGAGACCTTAAAGGACCTTGTTCCACCTTCCACTAGCCCAGGTTGCTCCAAGTCCCATTTGGTCTGGCCTTGGACACTTCCAGGGTTGGAGCAGCCACTCCTTCCCTGGGCAATGCAAAGAGGGAAGTGAGTCCAGATTTGTGTAGCCTTTAAAATACATCAAAACGTGGGCAAATTTTTAACTGTCTCCTTTCCCTCATGGCCAGCACACTCAGAAGGCAGTCCAAGTCTAATCACAACAAGTCATCATGTCTAATTACCTTCTTACTGCCTATGAAGGAATGATAGGAGGCATTTTTAGGGCAAAGATCCCCACAAAATACTGGGAAGGAAACTGATGGAGCAGAGGAGTAAAGGAGTGCTTGAGGCTTGATAGACATGGTGTGGGATGTGAGGTTTGGCAGAGGCTGTTCAGGAGGGACAATGATGTGCAGAAGTAGCACCTGACAGTGCAGGAGGTGGGGGGAGGCAAGACAGGACCCCCTTGGGTTTGAGTTGCTGATTGGTGGGAGCAGGAGCAAACTGAAGGGCAGGCTGAGGGACTATAGGCAAAAATGGGTGATGAGCAGCCAATTGTGGTTAAAGGAGTGAAGATCTGGCATGTGGCTTGATTGGCAACCTCAAAGCCAGCTGTGCAGGCTGAGGAAGGTTCCCAAGAGGACTGTGGTGATGTGTGAGAGAGGTCCAAACCTTACAGGTGTGCAGTGGAATATCTGAGGCTCCTTGTGCACTTGGCTCCTGGGATAAATAATCTGTTGACTGGAATTGTGCAGCAGAATCGTGCAGTGGCCTGCAAACAAGGAACTGACCCACACAAAACTGGCTGCTCGTTGCTCCTTTCTAGAAAAGAAACCTGAATTCCCATTAAATAACTTAATTTGTGATGAGCTGTGCCATGGAGGGTGAAAGCAACGTCACTGGGTTTCTGGGGGTTAAGAGCAGGCAGGGACTGGAGGGAGAAGAGGTGTCTGGGGTTTCTGAGGAGTATCCCTGGGGTGTGGAAGGCAGGCTGCACTCTGCCTTCAGCTGCACAATAATGGCATGGACAGGGTTTTTTAAGAGGACTCTTGAATTCTGCTGCAGAATGTGACAACTCTTTGGTTTATCAGCCTTGTTATTTGTCATCTCTCCTCAGTTCAAAAGCCAGGACTAATTTTAAAGCTTCTGGCCCAGTAATCTCTAGTACCACAGCCTTGTCCTTGCCACAGAAGCAGCCGAATAGAGTGTGTGTCACACGTGTGTGTCATGTGTGTATCTGCGTGCACATGTGAATTCTGACAAGTCCCTGCACGGAGCTGCTTGAGCAGAGCTAATGCCCAAAGCTGTCATCCCCCCGGGGCGTGCTTAGCACCGCTCCTGCCGTGGGATGACTCCCAGGCAAGGAGAAATACTCCTTTTGTGCAAAGGCAGACTTGACTGTGACAGCTTTGCTGGATTGATTTTTACACAAATTAGAACTGTCTTGGAGAAGAAAAGCTGCTGCGTATCAATTCTGCTTGAGAAAATGTCATTTTCTTCAATAAAATAAATTCACTTAACGTAGTTTGGGACATTTCCATTGTCATCATGCAAGTCAGTGTTGGAGTGTGAGGCTGATTTCCTGCAAGGAGCACTCAGAGGGGCTCTTGAGAGAATATTTCCTGGTGGCAGAGGGAGATTCACGCCTCTGATTGTCTCCTCCTGTCTTAAGTAACCCCATGAACAATCCTTGGAGAGAAATTACTCTGACAAAGGAGAAATGGAGAGGTTTTTGGGATAGTATCCAATGCAGTAAAACCAATGAAACTGATCTTTGTAGTCTTATATCGAAGTATATTTTCATTATTAACTCTTGAATGTGTAACTTTAGCTCTGTGTGCATATCTTGTGAAGACAAAGGTTATCAAAGGACTAATTTAACTACTCCTGGCTAATAGAGATTGTATTTCTTTTAATCTTTGTATGTTAAGTGGTTAATGTTACTTTTCAGATGAAGCCTCCTGGCACTGCTGCCGGGGGTTTAGGGTATCTTTCCTCTCTCCTCTTTCAGAGCCACCATCTGCAAAGCAGGAGTTTCAAATGAACAGTGTCCCTGCCCAAACTTAAAAATGTCTTTTGATTAAGCACTGGAAACCTCCTGTGTGAACAGTGTTTTATAGGCTCAGTCCATGCAGAGGGCTTGGGGAACGGAGTCCCTTCGTAATGCAGTAAAAATTGGGATCTGTAGGTGGGAATGAGTTGGGTGCCCTGTCTACCCAGCCATGGCAAGGGGGTTGTGCTCCTGTTAACCCATCTGATAGCTGGATTGCTTGTTAAAGACACAGAAAGTAAATTAAATGATTGTTGCCTTTTGAAATGCATCTTTCACGTTCAGGTCGAGGGGCAGCTGTGGTGTTTTCACTCAAGTTTTAAGTGACTTTTTACTGATGCAGAGGAGAGTGGCCCTCTGGTACTGAGGCTTCACTCTGGCTTGGCAATGCCTGGCTCAATCGACTCTTGCACAATCACTTCTGCAAGAAAGGCACAGCATATATGTTTAAAGAGTGGGGCAGAGTAGCCCTTAGAAGGCTGTGGGCAAGCAGGAATTATGTGTGAATTATTTGTGTGTAGATACAGAGAACACGCTGAGGAATTTCAAATTGCAAGTGAAAAATTTTTTCAGCTCTTCATAAAAATTGTCATATTTTTTCTTAAGTTCTCGTGGCTTTGCTTTCTAAAAATGCTGTCTCCAAGAAAGGCTAAAAACCCAAGGCCCTGATAACACAACAACAAGAGCCAGAAATGCAGCATCAATGTTACTCTATTCTTAATGTGTTTATTTATGTGGAATAAATCCATCAGCTGTGAAAAGGGAATCGGGGTGTGAGCATGTTTGAGCTCAACATTTGGTCTGAAAATTCTTCTTATTACTGAAAGGTTTTACCCAAGGAGAGGAGAATAACAAAATCCAAATCAAGTGTGCCAATCCTACAGTGTGAAAGCACTTCAGTGTAATAAGATTGAGTAAATGCAAGGGTCCATAGGCTGCAATAGGTGTTCAGTGCTCCTGAAGTGTCAGTGAAATAAAACCTGTCGGAGTTTTCTGGTCTTTGGAACATCCAGAACTGGAGAGAGGGTTCTGTTTGCACTGTAAATTATTCAGTGTAGCACCAGATCAGCCAAATATTTGCTTATGCTTGAATTCTTCCTCGGGAAAGCATTTAAACAGCTATTTGCCTTCAGTAAACAGAGTGCTGAATTAGAGCCAGCAGTGGCTTACACGGATTTAACCCCCAGGCAGAGGGTTCCTTGGTGGCTCTGAGGGGGTGCTGAGAGGTGGGCTCAGGAGGGGCTGCTGCTGGGTGTGCCCTGCCCTGGCTGGGGGTCCCTGGGCTGCAGCTGTTTCAGTCTCCTGGTTAAGCCCAAAGGGAGGGTGTTTTGCAGCACTGCAGCTTCCCAGCAGATGTGCTCCAGATGTGCAGCCCCGGTGAAGAGGGCTCAGCACCTGCCTGAGCTCGGAAGTGAACGGCCCTGAGAGGTTTGGTGGGAATCGTGGATATGAATTCCATGTGAATTCCTGTGATAGCACATGAGGGGACTGTGGTGTTGAATGGCATTGAGGCAAACAGAATTTGGGGGGGTTTGGGGTGTCTGTTCTTGTGTTTAAAGAATCCTTTAGAAATCTGTTTGGGTTTGGTTTTTCTTTTTCCTCTGTTGGCAGTTGAGCATAACTGTTTGAGCAACAAACCCAAACAATTTGGGACATACAGGTTAGTGGTCTGTAGCTTTACCAAGCCAGGAACACCATCAGACTGTAAAGCAGATTCATCTCCTTTTTGGCTTCTGAAAGAGGCTTCTTCCCCCCTGTTTCTCCTGACGTTTCTGATTTATTTTGGCACCAGTTCTCTAGAATAAACATTTGCACTTCACTAGTTTGTGTCTGCAGTCTTTAAGAGAGTTCATCAGATCAGTAATAATATAGATGAGCCTTACAATAAAACTGTCCCCTATAATTTTTCCTGTGTTTAAGTGATTCAGTTGCATAAACTTTTAAAAACACGTACTTGGAAAGATTTATCACAATTGTAACATATGAAGAGCATCACCCCTAAGCAAAATGTGTCCCTTCTGATGCTTGAAGGAGTTCTGGGTGGTTGTGTAAATGAATAGAACACATATAAATGGGTATTTAATCACTTTTTAAATGCCATATTATTCATCCACCCGAGGCAGTTTCTCAGGAGCCATTGTTTTTGACACGCATAGTAAATGGCAAATATTTGTTTACATGTCTGCAGAATGAATGTGCACTTAATGATTTCTGTGTGGGTTTGCACCCCCTGCTCCTCCAGCGGGCCCTGGCAGAGCGTTTGCCTCGGAGCTGTTTGCAGATTTGCTGTTCCTGGTGAGGGAACACCTGAGGCTGCTGCTGGGGGAGGGTGTGGGGTGTGGCATCACCTTGGTCCATGTTCATAGAAACCAGGGCTGTGGAGGTCACCTCTGCTGTGGGGACTCCAACAGTCCCAAACTCGGATTTTCTTTTATTTTCTGGTTCAAATTGAATACTTTCAAGTAGTCAAAAAAGACGTTCAGTTACTGGAGTGAGTCCAGAGGATGCCATGGAGATACTCCAAGGGCTGGAGCCAGGCTGGGAGAGCTGGGGGGGCTCCCCCTGGAGAAGCGAAGGCTCCAGGGACACCTGAGAGCCCCTCCCAGAGCCTAAAGGGGCTCCAGGAGAGCTGGGGAGGGACTGGGGACAAGGCATGGAGGGACAGGACACAGGGAATGGCTTCCCACTGCCAGAGGGCAGGGAGAGATGGGATATTGGGAAGGAATTGCTGGCTGGGAGGGTGGGCAGGCCCTGGCACAGGTTGCCCAGAGAAGCTGTGGCTGCCCCAGCCCTGGGAGTGCCCAAGGGCAGGTTGGACGGGGCTTGGAGCAACCTGGGCTGGTGGGAGGTGTCCCTGCCCATGGCAGGGGGTCTTGAGGTTCCCTTCCAACCCAAATCATTTTGTGTAACTCCCTGAGTGACTCAAACATGGTGTCCTGCTGGAACTGAAGCTCTGATTCTGGGTTAGGAGTTTGTCAGAGAGCAGTGAGGGCACTCACTTCATTCTCCATTACCTTTGGCTCATGGCAGTAACTTGGAGTATTTGCTTCCCTGGCCCATCTCTCTCTGACAGTTTAACTTTTAGAAAGAATCTGTTCCAGCCAACAGGTGGCTTTAGACAGTGTCAGCATGTACTTGATTGATGTAATAACTCATATTTTATATTTAGTGGCATTTTTAATTTGCATTTATTCCTTCTTAAAATTTAGAATTCTGCTGTAGCAACACGAGAATCTTTTCCAGGAAAATCCTGAGTCTTACGGACATATTTTATGTCTTTGTTTTACAGCTCTTCCTTCTCTCATCAGTTCATAATTCAACTTGATATGCTCATTTTCTGTACTTCATACTCTTGTTTTTGTGGGGCTTTTGTTTGTTTGTGGGTTTTGGGGGTTTTTTGGTGAGGTTTTTGTTGTTGTTGTTGGGTTTTGTGGGGCTTTTTTACCTTTTTTCTGGTACAAATTGAAGGAAAAACGGGAGCCAGTTTTATTCTGTCCTATTCCAGTTGCATATGGAGCTGCTTATTCTGGGAGCAGCAGTGTGGCTCTCCTCGTGGGTAACTTGACATTTCATCAAAATCAAAAATAAATCCGTCAAGATTCCGTCCTAAAAATCTCTGAGGAGCAGCCTCAGCTCAAGGGTGTCAGCTGAGCTCTGAATAACTTGCTAAAATAGCACATCGTGATTGGAGAGCTCGAGGTTTTTTTTCAAGGTTATGAAATAAAATATCAGGGGCCTCTGAAGTGGGTTTGTGCTCCTCTTTCCAGGGCTTGTAACACCTTTAATCTCCTTGTGGATGTGATTTTCCTTGGGCTGACCTGAAGAACCCAAGGGAGTCTCCTGAACCTCTGGGTTTTGAGGGGTGTGAAAGGCTGGAAACACCTGCCAGCAAATGCCACCCAATGGGATAACAGTGTCTGCTGAACTGGGAAAGCCCCTGAACCCAGTTCCTTTGGCATCTTAACTTGGGAGGAAAACTTGGTGGAATACTGAGAAGTTCCCATTCTCCAAATTCCCAGGAGGTTGGATAAAGATGGTTAATTGGAAAATGTGGAGATATTCAGTCTTTGTTTCAAAGTAGTCAACAGGACTGAATTATGGTGGAAGGAATTTTATGTTCTTGGAAGGTACCAGTGCAAAATCCAGGACGAGCTATGAGTTGGCTGAGTGGAAATTTGGATGACAGTCATCAAATGAGTGTTTTGGGAAGCAGAAGGGATGGAAAGGCCCTTTTGAGCAACACTGGAAATATTGCTGAGTGCGTTTTTCAAGGAAACTGTCTCAGAGAGGGTCAGGCTGGATCTCAGGGAAAGGCTATTCCCCAGAGGGTGGTGGGCACTGCCCAAGGCTTCCCAGGGCAGTGGGCACAGCCCCGAGGCTGCCAGAGCTCCAGGAGGGTTTGGATGATGCTCTGAGGGACAGGGTGGGATTGTTGGCGTGTCTTTGCAGGGCCAGGGGTTGGACTGGATGGTCCTGGTGCATCTCTTCCAGCTCAGGATATTCTAACATGATTTTTATTATCTGTCTCCCAAGAGAGAACCAGCTGCTCTTTCTCTCAGTGGGTAAGAGCCTTGTCAAGTTACTGCTGACACACTTGGAGCTTGGTGCTTCCTTGTCAGAGCTGTGGCAAGCCTTTAAATAGCTTTTTCTTATGGCTAGTGGGATCTTTGTGAGCAATTCCGGGCTCCTCATGGGTATGGGAGTAACAGGTCCTTTAGGAAGGGTCTGAAATTCTCATTTGAGCTGTCCCTGCTGTCACATTTTGACACAATTTCACACTGGAGCTGTCAGGGTTGCTCTCCCCCATCTGAGGTTGCTTTCTACAGCTCCCTGAAAGGAGCTTGGAGTCATGGGGGGGCAGTTTGGTGTCTCCTCCCAGGTAACAGGTGACAGCATGAGAGGAAACGGCCTCAGGTTGCACCAGGGGAGGCTTAGGTTGGATATTAGGGAAAAATTCTTCATAGAAAGGATTGTAAAGTAGTGGCACAGCAGGGAAATGCCCAACCCTGGAAGAGTTCAAAACCTGTGTGGAGGTGGCACTTGAGGACAAGGTTTAGTGGTGAACACGGTGGTGCTCCCGGACTTGGTGATCTTGGAGCTCTTCCCTCACCTCAATGACTGTGTGACTCTGATTGTCTGCTGGGGTTGGGGACAGCAAGGTTGTGGAAGAGAAGGAGGACAGAGGGAGAGGAGAAGGAGGGGAGAGGAGGAAGGTGGGTGCTTTTGTATGGCCTGAATTCAGGAATTCTGTAACCCTGAGCTGGTTTGTCCCGTGGAAATGAGATCCCATGGGATCTGTGCTGTGCCTTGAGGCAGGCACAGGCTGCCTCCTTCTTTGCTGCCTAATGTTAAAGTTCTTCCTGGATTTGCTGCCTCTTCCAGCTGGCTCCCTGCAGAGACCTCCTGTTGATGGACAAGGTGGGAAGAGTCCAACCTGAGTGGAGGTGGAGGTTGGAAAAGCCTCTCTCCATCTCTAACCCCCAGATGAGAGGAGGAGCAACATGTGCTTTGTAGGATTTTAAATGGTTTTGCTGCTCCCCTTTATTTTTACAGCATTGTTTGGAACAGTGAATGTTGGTGTTAAAATCCACTGGGAAGCAAAAAGTCAACTGTGATCCGTGTCCTTTGCAGAGGGAAAAAGCTCTGCTGTGTGAGGGAGCCTCAGGTTGCTGGATAGAATCAGTAAGGCTGGGAAAAACCTCTTAATGTCATTGAGATCCCACCTATGTGAGATGTCCTGGAAGCAAACCAAATGGATTTGTATACATCAGTAGTGTCAACCACCTTAGATATTTAAGTAAATATGGGCCACTCCATCTGGTTTGTTTAGTTCACTGCCTGATTTCCTTATCCTTTGGAGAAAAAACAGTTCTTTCTCCAGAACTGTTGACACACAACTGGTTTGCAGGATATGATCATAATAAACTCAGCCCTTCAAGAAATCCACTGAAACCATCCCCTTTTTTTGTCAGTCCTGCTTCCCTGTGCCTTGGCTAACCCATGAGAGTGATGGACAGGGCTGCTTCTGTGCCCTGAGCAGATGTGCTGGGGGTGGGGTGGATCGGATGCTGCCCACACATTTGTGTTTGCTGTGAGCTCCTGGAAGGAAACAGCACACCACTGGGCCTGGCTGCCAGGGGATGGGGTGGGGGAATGCTGGGGCTGTTACTGGGGGGTGATGGTCTCTTGGTTTGCCCTGGAATCAAATGCAGCAGTTCTGGAACCACCACAGAAAGATCTAAGCAGGACGTGGCTGTGAGACCCGAGTGAAGGGCTTTGCTTGGGAACACTGACAGCACTTCACCCCTTTTTGTACAGCAGCTTGTTTTGATGTTGCTGGAAGTCTCTCTCCATGCCATGCTCCTGTTTGTAGCAAGTCCATTGTACTTACCACAACATTTTTGAATTTGAAGGAGTATTTTTAAGTAATTCAATTCTGGGCTACAGAAGTGTGTAAGTTCTTTTTATTGGAGCCATAAACCAGAGCTTTAGATAACTCTGATGTTACTCACTCTAACTATGCCCTGGAGTTCAGGCAGACCTGTCTTGGCCAGTTTATTCTCCTGGTTTGGGGCATTTTGGGGGAGTGGGTCATTTGTTTTCCTGTTTTCCTGGACACAAACCAGCAGTGTGGCTCATTAAAGAAGGCCACCCTTGGGGATCACTCCTGTTTTTCCTGGGTCATGCCTCTGGATCCTGGGTCCCTCTGGACTCGTGCAGTGGAACACTAGTTTGAATAAGCTGAATTTCTCTGCCACAGTGACTTCTGCAGTGTGCTTTAAAGCAGGAAGGCTAGCCTAAATACTTTATTGCCTGCAAATTATGGAAATCAGACCTGATTTAAGCAAGAAACTCGCGTTTTCTTTCCATGCAGGGCTGTGTGTGCCCAGCTTTCAGGTTAAGGAGTCCCCACGTGTGTATCAATGCTGAATTTCCTGTCCCTACTGCAAGAACTGACACACTACCCATCCCTGCCCTGGCAAAGGGCTGGGAATCACTCCCCTTGGGCAGGTGGCTTGACCTAATGTGTGTGCCCAATGTCTGTGTTGCAGATCTGCCTGGAGTGAAGTCTGACAGAAGATGGTCCAGCGGCTTTGCCTCTGGCACTGGTTGTGCGCGGGGACGGCGCTCGCTGCTGCCCTGGCGGCTGCTCTGGCCCAGAACGATGAAGGTGAGGGGGGAGCTGTGGGAGGGCTGGGATCATCCTGGGATGACATTTTAATGCTTGTCCCCCCTCCCTGAATTGTTACTTGAAAAAGCAGTTTGGTAGGAAAGAAAAGTTAGCAGGAAGATGCGGGGCTGTTTCATGGTTTCAGCATCTGCTGGTGATTGTGTTTTACAAAGCTGTTGATTCACCAGGCAAGATGAAATCTTAAATTAGGATTGCTCAGTGTTAGACTCCAGCAGTAAAATTTGTCTTACTCATTATTACCAGCTTTGACAAACTTTACTTCTTAAATCGGCAGTTATGGTTGGAACAGGAGTTTGAGAGAATTGTTAATGGGCTGTGTACAGGTCTGACCAAAACCTTGGGAAAAGATCCCCAGGGAGGGTTTTCTGGAGAAACAAGACTTCAGGAGCCCTGAAAGGTGACACCAGGAGTTTGTGCTCCTCCCCACAGCGTTTTGGTTGAATTGAATTAAAAGATACCAGAAATACAATCTATCAGTGATCTGTGGTAATAAAGAATTACAGACCTAAAGAACCGATTAGGATTTATTCTTTTGGACAATTTGAACAAGTTGAAGGGCAAAGTCTGCCAGGCTTTTTCTTAAAGACTCTTAAGAATAATGAGTGGGATCAGTAAAAACTGAGTATGATTTCAGACTGTCTGTAATGAAGTTGCTCAAGGCACTCAAGCCCTCCACAGAAGTAAACTGTAATCTTACATATTTATGACTTTTGTAGCTGCATTTTCTTTTAGAAACCTCTATTTTGGCAGTTATGAAAGACAATAGTTTTGCTTTCATGAGAAGTCTCCAATCCCACTTGAGTTTTGCTTTGTTTCTTCGTATCAAGTTCAAAGTTTTATTTTCCTTGCTCTCCTAATTGCTCTCCAAATGTCCTTTTATTCCCCTCCATCCCCCAGCCCAGCCCTACATTACATTTGGTGCCCGTGATGTACAAGAGAGCTAATTTAATTTTCTCCACTTCTCCACCTTGTCATTTCCCCTGTCATTCCT
This sequence comes from Scytalopus superciliaris, assembly GCA_013400415.1. Taxonomy (NCBI): domain Eukaryota; kingdom Metazoa; phylum Chordata; class Aves; order Passeriformes; family Rhinocryptidae; genus Scytalopus; species Scytalopus superciliaris. Next base: position 479,832 of record VXBX01004293.1, on the reverse strand, counting down.
GACACTGAAGAGGAGCCCACGAGCTGCTCATATTTCAGATATTTGATCCGTGCCTGGGCACAATTAGCTTGCCTTTAATCATTTATTGCAGCAGAGCAGTGGGCCCTTTAGGCTTTGCAATGTTGACCTTGGTGGGGGATGTTTGAGGAGGGAAATGCTCTGTCTGATAGAGGAGAGGTGCTGGAGAGCAGTGGGAATAAGGGCAGGGAAGGGCTGGGATGATGGGAATGTGTGGGGGGCTCTGCCCCTTCTGGGCTGGAACAAGAACCATCTAAAGCAATGCTTTTTATTGTGGTCTGATCTGTGCTCACACTGGCAACACAACATTCACCCAGAAAGGCACCTTTGATGGAAATAAAACTGTGCTTTCTGGTTGAATAGCCGTGTCTAGTTGTGCTTGAACGATGCTGAAGGGTGAGAAACCCGGGGCACGGGGGCCCAGCCGGGGTGGCAATGGGCACTTTGATCTCCAGAGGGGGAAAACTCACTCCTCAGGCTTCAGGCTTTGTTCCTTTGCACTTACATGGCAAACTTCTCTGTTCATGTCCTTATTCCAGGGGTATTCAGATGGTACTCTTTTTCTTCCAGGTGATTTAGAGGGAGGGAAAGACACTTATTAGATGTATAGCTGGAATTCTTTAATGTGGCTGAAAACACAGGGCAACTTTCTTACTTAAAAGGGCTATTTGGGTGGGTGTTTTTAGTCTGGCTCATGCCAGTTCATTTATCATAGAACCTAAGCTTGGTTTTGTCCTCGGTATTGTTCTCTTATGTACTCTGAACAGAGGGGCTGTGCCTCTCAGTGACAATAAAGGTGCTGTGTGCAGCCAAGAGTCCAGTTACTCTTCAGGGGGAGCAGATCAGAAATGCTGTTTCTTGAAGAATGTACAGCACCCTGACCCAAACTGAACTGCTTTCCACCCCCACACTGTGGCCAGGAAAGGGTGAACCTGGCTGAAAGGACTTTGGATCAATTCCATAATGCTCTGATAGAGAAAAAAATGATGTGGAAATGGATTTAAGCCAAGGTGGGGTACTGGTGACTCAGCAAATTGCACCCAGCTAATGAGGCAATGCTTACAGGAAGAATTGCTTGAAATATGTTCCTTGCAGCTAAACAGAAAACTCTGCCCAGTGCTGGGGCTGCTGGAGTTGTTCTCCTGTGCAGGATCATTTGTAACCCGATGTGTAACATGGAAAACCCACGTTCTTTTAGCAATTGCCATTTCCCCCCCAGCGTAGTTATTTCAACAGCAGAACGATTGTGAATACAAACAGGAACAAATCAATTATGGCCCAAATGACGAGCTGTTTCTTTGCTCCCAGCATGCAGATGCTCTGTTTCCGTGGTGGTTGCAGTGCATGGTGACTCAGTTGCTTTCCCTCTTACTGCATTTTTCTCCATCAACTCTTGATTTTGCTATTTCACATGGTTTTGCTTGACCTCCTGAGTCATCCAACCTTGCCCAGCCACAGCAATTAGTGATGTTCCAAAGCAGCCCTGGAATGGTCAGGCTGCTTTTTCCCTACACTTGGGAGGAAGCTGCCCAAGGATCTCAGCTGGTCCTGATGAAACGCAAATCCTTTGCATCTCCTGCAGTCCTTTGTATTGAAAACCCTCATTCCCCCAGATTATTAAACCCCTCAATTCTTTTGTTACAGAGTCATCAGCATTAGTCTCAGTGATGAACCTATTCAAGTGTTTCATTGCAATTATGTTTTATAATTAATAAAATTTATAATAAATTATATTTTGTAATAAATAATATTTGTGATAAGCAATAATTGTAGTAATTCTATTTATAATTTATTTGTTTTCTATCATTATATTATTCTTCTGCTTAGTCCTTTGATGGGCCAGAACACACGTTGGGCTTGTGGGTGATGGGGAATATTGCGGATATTTTGTGTTAGGTTTTGGTTTTCTGAAAGAAAAAGTTCTGGGTTTGCAATTCCTGCTGTTGTCTTTCTTCCAAGCAGAAGAAAAGCTGCAAAGGTTTGGGTTTTTTCATAATATTTTAGCTTAAGTAAAAGTAGAAATGTCAGCTGTAGCCTTGCAATATCTGAAATTGGGTCAGCTAAAATCTCTTTTATTTTCGCAGTGCTGCTCTATTGGATTGGGAGACAAACTCTCAGGCTACAAAAATCAGGGAGGAGGAAGGTGGAAGCACAAGATCAGATTTCTTTGTTTTTTCCCCTCTCTAATCTAATGTATATGACTTGAAGAAACACTTTAGCAGCACTTTTTGCTCAGGAGAGAAGGGTGCTGAATTTAAAAGCTGTCTGTGTGTGTTTTCATGCCACCCCAACCAATGTTACTACAATGATTTGATAATTAACAGGCTTAATTATCTTTAGCAGTTAGTACATCCCTGTCATGAAGGAGAGGGGGTCCCAGTAATTTATTCTTTACTCTTAAAAAGATGAAGGAAAGGCAAAAAGAATTGTGATCACTTTTTAAAAACACAAGTGAGTGTGAAGATGCCCCAAGAGAAGGTGCAGTGAACCTGTTCCTGGGGTTGTCAGGAGGGTTTAATGGGGCTCTCAATTGTGGGGATCTCTTTCATGCAATCCACTCTTTGAAGGGTTTGGGAAGATTTGTAGGGGCTGCTTTTCATCTAAAGGTGACTTGTTTTGCTCTTTTTTTTATACATGAATGAACAGGAGATGAATCCTTTGCATTTCTCCTGAAGATTTTTGGCTGTAAAACAAGAACATTGACAAAAATCCTGGATTAATACACTCAGAACCAACATCATCTTAGTCCCTGTGTTATCTTGTAATGCAGGTGCAAACTGGGGTTGTGTTTCCGGGGGTTCCTGAGGGGCAGGAAGGGGCAGGCTGGGCTTGCAGAGGCTGCTCGTGTTCCCCTGACAGCTCCATGTCCCCTGTCCCTCCATCCCACCCGGCCCAGGGACCTGGTAAGCCACCCACACCCATCAATACCTGAATTCCATGTGTGTTTGGGGTGGGGCCAGGAATCAGAGTCCTCTCTGATGGAAAAGACCTTGGAGACCAACAAGTCCAACCCTAATTCTGGGGATAAGGATTTCTAGGAACCCTCTGGGTGACAACTCCTGAATTGTTCCATTAAATTATTCCTTGAATAAGTGAGAAGGAGTAATATTTAGCTCAGAGGAGATGCAAACAGAATGCAAAAAAGTCTTTCAGTTGTAATATATGGTGAAGTAGGAATGCTCTGGATTTTTTTTTTAAATTAAATGTTCTTTTTTAGAATACATTGGTGACTTTGGACCTGGCTTCCAATCTTCCAGCTTCAAACTCTTTTCCTTCCTTTCTCCTTGAGTAGCCTGTGGAACATGAGGGGAGTGACAGCTGTGGAATGTGTGTCTGTCACTGATGGCTCAGTGCTTTGGTTTCATTCTGACCTCCTGGTTGGATCTCTCCTCCAAGCATGAGATTTGGAGAAGTCTCTGCAGGACAGAGATGTCCTGCTTGGAATGTGTGTCAGCATTTCCTTGCAGTCTAACTTAGCATGGATATGGAGAGAAAAAGCTGAACATGATCTTATCCTGGCTGAAATAGAAGACAGTGGGCATTGCCTTTTGTCCTGAGGGCTTGTTTTTTTGGGGGGATATAGAATTGTCTGGGATAAAATGCACGGTAGGGAGAAATCAGGGAAATGACTGACTGCAGTGGGGATTGGTGGCAAATGGATGGCCGGGTATGGAACCATCTCCCAGCATGGAGTGAGCATTAGGGGTGTGCTAAACAACATGAAATTAAACATTAAATACATACATGTTTTTAATCTNGGGGGGGGGTGTGGGGGTGGCTGGTGAAGAGCAGACTGAAGGCAAACCGTTTTTTATGTCAACATTAAGGGGTTTTTGGCTTTTGTATCGAAAGAGCAGAAACTCCCACTCCCAACTTCTTTTGCACATGGGAAACAAATCCAAAGCAAAGGGCTGGGTGAGCAACAAGAGCTCACAGAGTTTATTTTCTGGGTTAGGCACAACACAAAACTGTACCCTCGCTGAATTCTTAGGCTGGACCTCAGACTTTACGATGCGTGTGGGCCTGGCAGGGGAAACACGAGGTCTCTTCCCCACTTCAGCACTCAGGAGGGGTTGAACTAATTGAGATTAAGTCCATCTCTGGTTGGTGCTGGCACCTGAAATTGAAATAAAATTGAGGCTAATCAGAACATTTGCTCATCCAAATATGTATTTCGTGTAATAAGTGTTAAGCAGGCGCGTATTTTTATCAGAGGGTAAGAAATAGCCATTTAAATGGTTTTTGCACTACCCTGCTTTTTAAATAAGGCTTTTTTGTCTGGGGAAAGCACAACTATTCCCTTACACCACCAGGACTGTTCAAGCATAAGCCCCTTCACCTGTTTTCCAGAGCCCCCTCTATTAGTTACTGTCTTTTATTCAATCTAAGAGTCGTACACTACAAAAATTGAATAACTAAAGGGCCTTACAAATCACCTTAAGAGGCTACTTTAGAAATAAAGTAGTTTCACATCTTGATATATTACTGTTGGGCAGGAAATGAACTCTGGAAAATGCATATTTGAGTCCCTGCAGCTCATTGCTCATTCCCTGAGCCCTGCACTGCCCGTGTCCTGCAGGAGCAGGGAAATGCCAGCAGGTTCTTGCCCAAGGGAAAGTGTCTGTTCTTCGGAGCAGCAGCAATTTGTTTGTTTTATGGAGGTTTGCTGCTTTGGGTTGGGAGCTCTGCAGTCATCCTGAAGGGGAAAAAAGCTGTCCTTGATCTGTTTTGAGTGGGAGTTGAGCCACTGGTTCTTTGAAAGGATTTAGTTCTTCAAAGCATAACTGATGGGGCGCCTTGAAGTGCCACCAGCAATGCTTGGAGTCTGCAGGAGAGCAGCTCCCTTTGGTGAGAGCTGAGTTAGTCATGAAATACGGGCATTGAAGGGAGGTTCATCTCGGTTAATGGGCAAGTTTTAGCTCTGGGTCACCTGGAAGAAGGGACAGAGTACCCTGTGTCTTCCCTGGGGCAGTGCTGGGATGGGTGACGCAGGAGGGTGTTTGGTGAGAAAGAACAAATCCCAGATTCCAACAGCCTTGGAACCACCAGACTGTGGGATGCAGCAAGGAATGAGCATCTTGTAGGCACTGGCCAACCAAGTTCTTCATGCCATGGAGATGCCCAAGGGCTGGAGCAGCTCTGGGAGCAGCAAAGGCTGAGGGAGCTGGGGCTGTTCAGCCTCCAGAGCACCCCCTGAGAGGGCACCTCCCCATGGGGGGCAGTGCCTGCAGGGAGGGGGCAGAGCCCGGCCCAGGCTCTGCTCGGGGGGCCCAGCCATGGCACGAGAGGGACGGGCACGAACTGATGCCCAGCCAGTTCCACCTGCCCAGGAGGGAGAACTTCTTGGCTGGGCACTGAGCCAGCCCTGAGCAGAGCCCAGCCAGGGGGGGAGTCTCCTCCCTGGGGATATTGCAGAGCTGTGTGGGCACAATGCTGTGCCCTGTGCTCTGGGATGGCCCTGCTGGAGCAGGAGGTGGCACCAGGTGCCCCACGGTGGGCCCTTCCAGCCTGAGCTAGCCTGGGATTCATTGTGTGTTGGCTTGCCTGGGTGACACGGTGTGACACATTGATGGTCCTTGGTTCCCCAGAGACTTGAGTGTCCTGAGCCATCCCTTGGCAGGCTGGGAGTACCGAGCTGGGGCTTTTCCTCCAAGGAATGAGTGCCCTGAGGTGCCATTCACAGCTGGCAAGGGAAGGCAGAAAGCCCTGCCTGTGTCCCCTCTGTGTGAGTGGCTGGCACTTTGGGACCCTGGCAGAGGAAACTGGAAGTGCAATGGTAGTTTTAGGGCTGGATGTCTCCAGCTCATGGGCAGTTGTGTCTGTGTGCTCGTGTGCTGGGGTAGAGCAACCACTGTACTGGCCACTCTTTGTACTTTCATGGTGCAGTGGCTGAAAGAATCTTGAGTGGAGAGATGTATCTGGGCAGCTCTTTGACAATTTAGGCAGTGTTTTACCCCAGAATTAAGAGTTTTGACATTCAATTAGAGTAAGAAAGTCCCATTTTCTAGAATACTGTGTGTGCTTGTCCTCATGTCCAGATTTCACAGAGCAAATTCATCACTTCCATTAAATCAAATTCCTTTCAGCCATGGGAGATGTTGCACTGACACAGTGTGAACAGGGCAGTGCTTTCCCACAGGGGTTAGATTTCCCTCCTGATTTGGGGGCAATGGGGTGGGATTTGTGATCATCACTGGCTGCAAAGGATTTTCCTGAAACTGCTCTGGTTTTTTTCCCTAAAAAACTCTTCAGTCAGGAATTCTGTGAACTGTGGATGCACATGTGCATTTTGCATCTCTTCTAAACAGCAGGAAGACATTGGAGACCACAGCCTTTCCTTTCTGGCTTAGCAGAAACACACTTGAGGATCAGTAGGGCCACTAGATCTGGTACTGCTGCAGCCCATCAAACTGAGCACATTTCCTTCCTAGGAAGTCCTGAAATATGTTTTAACTTTGGAGGAAATCTGGCTTTGGAATGGTTTTTGAAGAGCAGTAAGTAAACTAGTTTGACTTTCAAAGAACTAAGAGAGAGACACCACAAATGACAACATTTATAATATATAACTGTCTCTCTTAGTGTCGTATTTTCCACCTCATGGTCCAGCAGTTATTTGCATTTCCTGCTCAATTTTAACTTTTATTGGCAATATTGTGCTGAGCTGTTTGTATTCCTGTATTCTCTCTGTAGCAGTAGTTGGGAAGCACAGAATTCCTGTGTCCTGGTGGCATGGGAGACCAGTAATCCTTTTTTGCCATCCCAAGGAGGGCTGTAACAGCCTGTTTGTGTCAGCACGGGAGCCTGGAGCTTGCTGGGGTTCAGGTTGGTTTGTAGGCAGCCCCCAAACCAGTGGGTTCACTAAGTTTTCCACTCATGATTAGTTCGGTTCTGCACCTAATTTGTGACTTCCAAAGACAGGATTCATGGCACAGGTGGGCTTTTTTCTTTGCCAAAGCTCATTTTCCAACTAACCCTTTGTAGCTGTTGCAGCACCAGGCCTGGGCAAGGGCTCTGAGCTGCAGGTTCTCTCCTGTAGCTGCTCTGCAGCCCTGGCACGTGAGCAATGGGGGGAGGGAAGAGTTGAAACACAGAGACGTTTTCTGAGTGGAAACCTGAATTTCCAAAAGTTATAAATTCACTCTTTAAAAGCCTCTTTTAAAGTGAAGGTTTAGGGAGAAACACCCATTCATTCCTTCCTCTTTCTCCAGGCTTTCCCCACTTCCTGCTGCCTGGGAATTCTGGTGCACATTCTCTTTCATTCTTGGTCTTCTGTAAATACCCATTTCTGTCTCTTTTATCCCTGGGGTTCCCTGTCCTGCCACTGAACCTTGTTGCTAAGTTGGCAAGCTGAATATTCCTTCTGCTCTATCCATTGCTGTCCCTCCCCTGTCATTACTTTCCAAACCCTCGTCTGACTTCTCCTTGTCTCAGTCCAGCAGGAAGAATTATTTTGAGTGCTTTTTTGAGACTGCCACATGCTGACACATAAACTGTGATGGAAACTGCCTCCCTGTTGCTATTGGGTTTTGGTTTAATCCATTTCTTTTATGAGAAGTAGCTGCTTGAAACAAGGCATGGGAACTTCAGCTTGATTTTCACATAACAAGAACTGACTCGTGGCTGTGACTTTCAGAACTGAGGTTCTGTGTGTTATGAGTTACAGGTTTGGGTTTGAATGCCCAGTTTGGCTTCAGTTCAATTAATTTCTCTCTCAGGACTGACATTCTTGAGGGCAGCAATAAGGGGCACAAGTTTTCTGGTTTATTGTGTGGCAAAGGTGTGATTGAACAGTGGGTTGTTGCAAAGACACCTCCACCTGCAATTCCAGTTGTCAGGGGATAGGGAAAAACACCCAGTTGCCCATTCCCCCCTTCCTCCTGCTGGCCTGGAGTTCTGGTGCCCAGTTTCTTTGATGTCTCAATTGCATTGGACAGGGCTGGGAGCCACTGGGCCTGGTGGAAGGTGTCCCTGCCCATGGCAGGGGGTGAAGATGAACTTTAAGGTCCCTTCCAACCCAAAGCATCCCATGATTCTATAAATAGCAAGTTTTAAGTAATTGGTATAGAAATACATCAGTAGTATTGTAATTAAGTTGTTCTGAGGGGGAAAAAAAAATTAGCATGAAAATTTTCAAAAGAGATCTTGACTTTCTTGTTGATGGTGAATATGAGCTCCTACCTGGCAAGGTTTTAAATTGGTATCTGGGCTTTGCAGTGCTTCCAGAAGCTCTGAACTTCTGCAGGGGCTGGTTCCTGCCCAACCATCAGCACTGGTGCTGTGCCCAGGGCTGGGCACTCCTGGCAGGAGAGACACGGAGGGGCTGGAGTGTGTGCAGGGAAGGGAACGGAGCTGGGAAGGGGCTGGAGCAGCAGGAGGGGCTGAGGGAGCTGGGGGGGCTCAGCCTGGAGAAAAGGGGGCTCAGGGGGGACCTTGTGGCTCTGCAAATCCCTGCCAGGAGGGGG
>VXBX01004293.1:430589-471311 GCA_013400415.1 Scytalopus superciliaris | reverse complement strand
GAGTGCCCAGCCCTGGAGGTGCCCAAGGCAGGACTGGCCGTGGCACTCAGAGCTCTGGGCTGGGGGACAGGGTGGGCATCGGGCACAGGGTGGGCTCTGGGGCTGGCAGGGCTTTGCCAGCCTCAGGAATTCCAGGATCTCCACTGCCCTTAGCGGGGGAGCAGCCTCCAGTGCCGGGGCAGGGATGGAAAGGACGAGCTCTGAGCTCATTTATTGCCTTCAGTTTGCAGAAATCATTTTGAGATTAGGGCATCGTTACTGCTCAGCTGTTGTCTGTCATTAAATACACAGTGTTTTTCCTCCCTGAAACTCGTGTAAAGTCTGTCCATTGCTGGGGATTTCCGTGTTACACCCACAGCAAGGAAATATCCATGGATTCGAACCTAAACCCACAAACAACACCTCAAACCCCCCCAAAGAAAACACTTCCCTGCCTTTTCCACAACTGTTGCTGTTGGTTTTGAGCACCCAGGTGTGATCACTGAGTTTCCTCCCTCTCTCACATCCATTCTCGGGAATCTCTGTTGGAAAATAAAGATTTAGGTTTTTTTCTTTTTAGGTGGGGAAAAAGAAAACTTTTGGGTACGTGGAAAAAAGCAACAGGCGGATTTAAAAATAGAAATAAATAAATCCAAGGGTCTTACTGGTTTGAGCTAGAAAAAAATAGTAAGGAAAAAAAAGTCTGTCCTTTGCAACATTTTTTAGACCTGTGTTTAGGTGGGGGGGGATGAACAGCTTATGTACACAGGCAGAAATCAAGTGTTTAAATAATGTCAAATTATGCTGCTGCAACTCCTGAAACCTGATTGCCAAGGGAAGGGCTGAGGAGCTGGAGAGGGAAGCAAGGGAGAGAAACTGGGATGTCTCTGCCACTGAGGGCTGAATTCTGGGCTGAATTATCCCCAAAGGCTGATTTTCACAGGAGGGTGGGGCTTGTGCTGTGAGTTTGTGTTAACCTGCAGTGTCATTTCAGTTTGCTTTTGTGAATTCAGCAGTGACTGATGATCACTTCTCATTTCTGGAACACCTTAATGGGGGTTCAGCTCAAGGTATTGCAAACTCGTGGGTGTGTTTAAACAATCTCTTGCAGAGCAGGAATTCCCAGAATTATCCAGGCTGGAAAAGCCCTCCCAGCCCCCCCTGTGCCCCAGCCCAGAGCTCTGAGTGCCACGGCCAGTCCTGCCTTGGGCACCTCCAGGGCTGGGCACTCCAACCCTCCCTGGGCAGCCCCTGCCAAGGCCTGACAAAACACTTTATATTTGTTTGGTTCTCTGCCATAATGTCTCAGTTTTAGTCTCTTGATTTTCAAGCTACTGATGATTTTGCCTTCAACACTGATTTAACATTAAATATTTGCTTTATTTGTCCCTTATAACCAGTTAAATCCTACTCTGTGGTACCACCTCGTGAGAAAAAGGAGTTATTTTCCAAATAATTATTTTTCCTCTTCATTTGCTCGAATGAGCTGTTTGTGCTCACTCAATTAGACTGACAAGAAGGGTTTCTGTTTGCAGACTCCTCCTGTTTTGGGCTGACATTACTTTGAGCAGCTACACATGATCCTGTTACTGCCAGGTGGCTCCCTGGCTTTAACTCCTGTCCCTTTAGATGTCCTTAAGGATGTGACCTGCTGGGCAGGTCTGGCAGGGCACTGATTTCCCAGCTTATTGCAGCCAGAGCTGTTTGAACAGACTGGTTTGGTCCTAAAGGGGAACAGGGAGCTGGAAGCAGCTCGGGGCTCCCTCACTGAAGGCTTTGCTTGGATCCTCTGCACGGTCTGAGCTCAAACCCGGCTGTCTGGTGTCCCTCTGCTTTGCAGGCACTGCTGCCTGATTCTGGTTCTTGACAAGTTTCTTGAGCTGGACTTTTTTTAATTTCAAAATGGATAGCACAGCACAATAAATAATTACTCAAAAAAACATAGGAAATTTAAAAAAAAAAAACCTTCCAGGATAAAGAAAAAAGTCAAAGAAAGAGAGTGGGCTGGGTTTTATTCCCAGGTAGTGTAACTGATAGTGATGCAGGATGACAGAGTTTCTGGTGAGTGTTTTATTCTCTCTTCTTTTTCCATGGAAACTATACATTGTACTATTGTTTTATTCTGCTACTGTTAATAGGTTTTAGTCTTTGCAAAGATTTCTTGACTCATGAGACTTTCTGTTCCATAAAAAGCCACGTGAATTATTATACAGCTCAATGTGCTCCTGTGATTTTTAAGCCATTAGTAGAGACTTTTATGTAGTCTGGGAAGCTTCAGACACACAAATCAGGAGCTTCAGCTCTGTTGCCCTTCCTTCAATGTTTTTTTTTATCCTTCTAAGTTCTCCTTTACTGCTTTTTATGGCAAAATCAATTGCAAATATTGTGGCCAGTGCACTTCCTAACTTTCTGACAACTTGAAGGGGGTTTGTTTAATATTTCAGGGTAAATATAAAGCAGAAACAACATGTAAAGGAGAGGGACTTGTCACACGTTACAGACCAAGGGGAATAACCTTAAGCTGGAGTAGGGCAGGGCTAGATGGGATATTGGGAAGGAATTGGTGGCTGGGAGGGTGGGCAGGCCCTGGCACAGGTTGGGCAGAGAAGCTGTGGCTGCCCCAGCCCTGGGAGTGTCCAAGGCCAGGTTGGATGTGACACATCCTGTGAGATGGGTCTCTTCCACTGACCCTTTCTGAGTTGTTGTGGGGTTGGTTTTTTCTGTTTTGGTTTAGGGGTTTTTTGTAAGGGAAGGCAAAAACTCCCTTGTACATCACTTATATTTGAACATGCCATGTATCTTTTCTATAACATATGCAACTGCAGGAAATTTTCACAGCCTTAAATTTATTTCAGTAGCAGACATCAATCATTCCAAGATGTTACTTTACAGGATTTGTTGATACAGGTTTTGGTTACAGTGTCTCCTTCACTAAAATACCACTTTCTGTGCGATACGTGTCTTATGAGTCACTTGCAAAGTATGTTTGTCTGGATAGAAAATCAAACCCAGTTCAATTGGATGGGGCATCAGGAACATCACAGTGATACAGAATGGGAAGAGGATGCTTTTGTTGGATGGAGAGAGGGTTTTGGGGCATTAATTTGGAGTTATCTAGATGTTTGCTGTGGGCAAAAAAAAAAACAAAAACAAAAAAAATCCCACCAAAACCCCACTTCTTTGTTGTTTCCATGTGTAACCACACAGGATCTTCATGGAAACATGGAATAGTTGGAGTTCAGAGGGATGCTTTAAAGGCAATTTAGTCCAACCCCCTGCCAAGAGCAGGGCCACCTTCCACTATCCTGGGTTAGTCCAGGCACTGTCCAACCTGGCCTGGGACACTCCCAGGGCTGGGGCAGCCACAGCTTCTCTGCCCAACCTGTGCCAGGGCCTGCCCACCCTCCCAGCCAAGGATTCCTTCCCAATATCCCATCTCTCCCTGCCCTCTTGCACTGGGAAGCCATTCCCTGTGTCCTGGCACTCCAGACCCTTGTTCAAAGTCCCTCCCCAGCTCTCCTGGAGCCCCTTTAGGCACTGGGAGGGGCTCTGAGGTGTCCCTGGATCCTTCCCTTCTCCAGGGGAGCCCCCCCAGCTCTCCCAGCCTGGCTCCAGCCCCCAGAGTATCTCCATGGGCTCCTCTGGCCTTGCCCCAGTGGCTGGATGTCCTTCCTGTGCTGAGGATTCCACAGCTGGATGCAATATTCCAAGTATTCTGCAAAACTCCTGCTTCTCTGTGTGCAACTCGGTTTGGAGATACCAGAGAGCTTTTGTTCTGAAATGCTCTGGAATAATTGCTGGAAGAAGAGTTAAAAAAATGAAAATTGACTTCTTTTTCACTGCATTTTTACTGTAAGTTGGGAAGCCAATGAGAAGTACTGTGGCCTGAGCTGCCAGTGCTGCTGAGGGTCCCACAGCCCCCGGGGCTGTGCCGGGGCTGGGGCTGCTCTGTGCAGTCTCCCTGGCAGCTTCCCAAAGCTGCGCCAGTGGGCTCCATTTTTCAAATCTCCACTGCACAACTTTCAGGAAAACAATATTATTTTTCATTTAATGAGCTTGAGCACACGAGCAATTAAGAAGGCCTAATTGAATGAAGCTAATCAGGAAGAGGCAGCCGCTTGCCTCTGGGACGCTGCTCAAGTCAATTGCTCCTCATATCTACAATTTTATCTGTTTAGTTAATAAAAGTGAGGGATGCAGCGGCTCAGGTAGTGGATTTACAGCTCCAGGGGCTCAGCAGTTTGGCTTCCAAGCCTTTTTATTCTGCTAAAAGGGGAGTGATTAACAGGTGCTGAGGGTCTCTGGTTGCCAATAACATTGAGGGCTCAAAGAAACTGCTGGAGACGGACGGGTTTTAAATGTCTTTGAACTGCTCAAAGTGCAGGCAAGGCCAGGCATTTACAGGCACGTCCTTACCCAGCTCCTCCTAATCAGTGACCCCACTGCTCTTTGATAATTAAAATAGTTATGAACATACTGCCAGGGAAAGGCAAACTGTGAGAGGCTTTAGATAAACAACTGCTTTCTTCCCATAATGAACCAGAACCTTCCCCCCTACCAAGTTTGATACTTAAAGAACAAAGACTTGTACATAAAAAATAATAATAAAAAAACTCCTATATCTGTGCTCAGCTTACCATCCTTCTGGATAGAACCTTTGTATGATGAAGTACTGGAGGTATAAAAAGGACAACACCTTATCTGCTTGTTCTTGCCGGTGTAATCAATGGCTTGGGATTTATTTTCAATTGTGCATCTGGCTAATACAAAATTAATCAGCCTCTCCATTACAGTCAGCCTGGGTGTGGAGTAGAGGCTGAGTACTTGTGTCTGTGGGCTAGATAAAATCAAAACATAGGGCTGCATGGGATTAGGAGGGAAGAGTTTGGGTGTTACTGAATGCTGAGAACACTTTGAGAGCTCCAGAAATACCTGTGCAAGTGCTGTCTCATCTGCAGGATTATTTCCAGTGTTATCTCAGAGGGGAAAACCTTAAAGGCAGCATTTGAAAGCTCCCCTATATCCCTGTATTTCCAGCTATAGAAATGTAACTGAGTCTGGCTTTAGGCACCACTTCTGTCCTCCAGCTGAGGGGCCACATTGTGACTATACTTTTAATAAGTTATAATTAAGAACAACCATATTCTCTTTGCTGCACATCCCTACTGGTGTAGAACTTGCCTGGATATGCACTTGGACAGGAATCACCCTGCAGTAACACCTCCTAATCGTGGTCCAAAGGTGCTCTGAGAACTGATTGTGTGTCGGGAGGTGTTTGGAAGGGAGTTGCAGAGAGTGAGAATGTCCCTCCCGATGCCTTTGCCATAAGAAGCTGAATTGCATTTCATGATAATTTACATAAAATTACTGTGCATCGGTAAATTAACATAAAATGCAGCTTCAGCTTCTCATTAGCAACAGGAACAGTAGATTTGTTAACTTTTTAGGCTATTTCTTGGCTATTTTAGAGAATCATTAAGGCTGGCAAAGCCCTGCCAGCCTGTGGAGCCCCCCCTGTGCCCGATGCCCACCCTGTCCCCCAGCCCAGAGCTCTGAGTGCCACGGCCAGTCCTGCCTTGGGCACCTCCAGGGCTGGGCACTCCAACCCTCCCTGGGCAGCCTGTTGGTGTTTAGGGAAGCACAAGGTACAACTACTGCCCTTTAGAAAAGTTATTTTTCCATGCCTTCAGCTCTCCTGGGACAAGTGACAGACAGAGAGATTTTGATGGTAATCAGCAGATGTCCTATAAGGTGTTTATTTTTTGAGCCTGTTTTCTAAGTAGGTAAAGATGGAGAAGTAAATATTTTTAGGGTTTGGAATCAATATTGCAGGAGATATGAAATGTCTTTTTCAATGCAGCACAAATCTAGTGACTCTCTTCTTGCAATTTATCTGTGGTTTGAGGATAAAGGTTTCAGACAGCAGATAAGCCTTGCTTAGACTTCATTCTCACTATGAAAAAGATTAACTCCAAAAAAACATCCTGTTTGAAGTTTCTGGAAGGAGTCTTTTGTGTCTAGAGGCTGGAGAGTCCACACAGCGACATCAGTGTCTTAACAGGACAAGGGGAATGGCTTCCCAGTGCCAGAGGGCAGGGCTAGATGGGATATTGGGAAGGAATCCTTCCCTGGGAGGGTGGGCAGGCCCTGGCACAGGTTGGGCAGAGAAGCTGTGGCTGCCCCAGCCCTGGGAGTGTCCAAGGGCAGGTTGGACGGGGCTTGGGGCAGCCTGGGCTGGTGGGAGGTGTCCCTGCCCGGGGCAGGGGGTGGGATGGGATGGGCTTTGAGGCCCCTTCCAACCCAAAGCATCCTGAGATTCTGTGATCTGCCACTCTGATTGTATCACTGTGTTCTGGGCATCCTCTCCAGGTGGATTCTGGTGCCCACCATCTGCTGAAGGCACTGAGCCAAACACTCCTTTGTCTCACCCCAGACCTCCTCCCTCACATGTTCCTCTACAGAGGAGATACCTAAAAACCTTACATTTATTAAAATGAGTCTTAAATTTGTTCAAAGGCAAACAAAGCCTGTCACTCTTGTGCAATTTCCAGGCCATTTTTGAATTAATAGTGTCCAAGCTTTCCAAACACGAGAATAAGGAGATTCTGGCAGGACTAACAGATGATTCCAGATCTGGTCTTCCATCTCAGATTGTGGTTTGCTTTTTAAGTAGAGGCTTCAAAAAAGAGCCTGAAGTTCCAAATTCACACATTTCCCCTAAAGGTTTTTTTCTAAAATACATTCTGAAGAAAGCACTGACTTTGCATTCCCCGCCTTTTTATTTTTTGTTTTGGGGTGTTTTGTTAAATATTTTTAATACTTCTAATACTTTTTTAATAATTTAAAAATTGAGATATTTTGTGCATTTACCTGAAAACGTGGATGATAAACTGTGGCACAGGAAGCTGACAGTATAACAACCAGTATGATCATCACTGTAGATGGGGTAAAATTTTAATTATAAGCTGGAGATACATCATTACTTCGCTCAACAAAACAGGTCTCAGAAGTGTGCAGCCTCCCAGAAGAACAACAAATAACTCTGGAGCTGCTTGGCATTGAAGTCCTCATTGCTTTTCTAATCACCTCAGGCTCTTCAGACACGGGCTGGGTCTGTCATGGGCAGGAAGGAGTTCAGGCTTCAATTATCCAACCCGTTGGACCATCATGTATTAATGAGCTGCTTCACAGGGTGACACTCTCTGGGAAGGTTTATTCCTTTGCATTCTCCATGGATGAGGGACGTGCACATGGATGTGACTTGGGTGGCATCCAAGACTTGCATGATATTTTAGGTGCCTTCACCTTCTTTGGGAGGGGGAAAGGACCTTCTGTGTGTGGCTTTGGGACCTCTTTTCTTCTCAGCTTTGCACCCAGGCTGGGGGGCAGCATTTTCCACATCCTTGCCTAATTAACTTTTGCATCTCTAAACATGTGTCAGCATCCTCTGTGCAAAGTAAGGTCAGTTTTCAAAGCCCCAGGAATTTGGTTTTAAGTGGTAAGCTCATTCTGTGTGATTGCCTGGGTTCTTCTACTACACATCTGCTTGGAATGAGCTTAAAAAACAGATTTCGGCCCTTTTGGGGCTTAAAAACCAGATTTTGACCCTTGTTTGGTTTAAAAAACAGATTTGGGCCCTTTTGGGACTTAAAAACCAGATTTTGACCCTTGTTTGGTTTAAAAACCAGATTTTGGCCCTTTGGGGGCTCAAAAACCAGATTTTGACCCTTGTTTGGTTTAAAAACCGGATTTTGGCCCTTTTGGGGCTTGGCTTTTTTTGCTGCTAATGTTGGATACGATGTCTTTTGCTTGGAGGATCTAAACCCTTCTGCTTTCAAAACCTTAACAGGGTGTCCATCTTATTCCAGAGTGGTGTTTGGTGCTAATTTAGGCATGGTTTAGTTAATCAAGGTCCATATTTTCAATGTGAGTCCTCAGTCCTGCAGATGGCTGTTCGTGCAGGGCTGGGTGGAGGATGCTCTGGTTTATGGGGGATCATTCCGGGCTGTCCCGTGCCCGTGGGATGTGGCAGCGCATCCTCCGGGCGGGGCTGGGCTTGCCGGGGCAAAGAGGGGGAAAGTTTGTTGTAATTAAGATGCAGTTGTGCAATTATATTTGGCTAATTTATCACCACCTGAGTGAGAACTTGAAGAGCTAAAATAGTGGAGGGTCTTCAAGGTTGTCTTGCTCCCCTTCCTTTCCAGGAAGGGCGGCAAAGTCACTCCCCTGCCTGATGTCTCAATTAAGCTCCGGGAAGATGTGGGTCAACGGGGCCTTCATTAGGGGAGTTTATAGGCACGAGATGTAAATGTTCCCCTAATTGCTAGTTAATTACCTGCAGCATAAACAATCCTAGGAGTGGCAGGTTAATTAGCACAGGCTGTTGTTGGCAGGGGTGGCCGTGGGTGACCTGCTGGAGGTCTGGCACACCTGGTGCCGCGTGGAAGGTTCTGGAACTCCTGGGGTAGTCCCAGCCTGGGGGAGGTGGGTCTGGCACAGCTGGTTGTTCCACCACTCGGGGGCTCTCACAACTTGACTCTTGGTTTCTGCTTAACAAGCTGCATGTTGCTGATGCTGAGGGGAGTGGGCTGGAATCTTGAAAATCCAAAGGGAATTTGAGGTTTCACGTCCATGCAACTCTTTCCTAGTCTGATTTATAAAGTGCTGCTTTTTAAAGGAAGTCACTTCAACCATAGTCTGGAAAAATACAGTTCACGTGGTAGTGGAATATTTTAAAATTTTCCATGTGTTTTAAAAAATGAAAATATTCCTGTGTATGTGGCAAAATTCCACATACACAGGTTTTTTTCCTAAACTTAATCTTACCTCTTTCTTTTATGCTTCTTTCTCTTGCCTGAGCTAATCTCACTCAGCTCTGTGCAACACAAACTGATGCTTTTCTGTGTTTGATGTAGGCAAAAAAAATTCTGGACTGAAACAGAAGAAACTCTTCAGGGGAGGATGAGAAACCTGATTATTAAACAAGGTTTTCAATGTCAATATTGAACCTAAAGCTTAAAACTCACAAGTTTCCCCTTTAGGAACAGGGCAGAGCTAAATATTATTGACTCACCTCTAAGTTTAGCTGCCCCTCTCTCATGTTTCGATTAAGAAGTGCTAATTTCTTTGCTTTGAGAGAAATTTCTACAATAGGAAAGGTTAAGAGTATCTCCAACTGCTTGTGCTGATGGTTAAATGTGTGCCCTTATACAGCAGTCAAAATTTACTTTACAACTTGCTTACAGAACCAGGAGTCACTTTAATTCCCAATATTAAATATTTTTCATCCTCCTCTATGAAAGTCCTGTCTTAAATGCACCACAGGCATAGCAGGGAAAATGCAATTTCCAAAATTATTGGAAATAAAATGAAATTTGAATGCTGGGTGCATAGGAGTGGTTAAAGGCAGCTTTAATAAACTTTTGGAGTTTAAGCACTTCTGAAGATAATGCAGCTTTTCTTGACTCGTCCAGTGCTTTTTAATGGTCTTAAAAATTACTTTTGGTAATAGCAATTTTAGATGCTGCTTGGCATAGTATCATATTTTTATGTGCTTTACACTGTTTTCAGGCACAAGTATGATTTTAAAGACTCTTGTCAACTCCAAAACTGCTTGTAAAATGGGATGTTATTTCAGTGTAAAAGCATATTGCCTGAAAGAGGGATGGATCTGCATTTTTCTAAAGCTGTAAAAATAAAATAGCTACCCACAGCACTTGCAGGGCAATTTTCACGTAGCAAACCCTTTATAGATATTATATCTGTTAAAAAATAAAAGGGGAAGAATGGCAAAATAAAGCTCCAAAATAAATTGCCCTTTCTGGGTGCGTGTTCTGCAACGGAATGGGAGGTGACAGTAATAGGCTTAATTGGTTTGTGTCTCTCCATTGTCCCTCAGCCTCATGTTTTGTGCCACTGTAAACAAAACCAAGCCCAAGTTCAGCCACAGTCACATCATCTTTTCACTGGGTATTTCCCAGCTGCAAATTTTAGAGCTGATTGAAGCCCAGAGACTCTGCAGGTTTGAGAAGCGTCACGAAGGTGTTTGAATCGAACTCGGGTTTGCTGCAGTTCCTTCGCAGGCTGTACAATGAGGGATTTCTATGGGGCAGAGCCCGTGAAAGCCCCTCTTATGCTGGTCTCAATAAGAGCAACCCTGGCCCAATTTGCTGGGAGTTGCAGTGTGGAAAAGGCACAGGCTGGAGCTCTCACTGGGCTCGGGTTTGGTGAAAGGCAGGCTTCTCTTGAGCCGGGCTTTGGCAGGAGCTTGTGCCAGTGCCAGCCAGCCTTTACCTCAGCTGAGAATGGCAGTCTGTGTGTCACAGGGCAAGTGTGACCTCACTGTGCTCTGTGAATGAACTACAGGTTCAGTCTGAAGGCATTAGAATAGCCCTATATTCCAAAAATATATATATATATATAATATGCTACTTGGGAGTTTCATTCTTCATTCTCTGTGAGTGAACTACAGGTTCAGTCTGAAGGCATTATAGTAGCCCTATATTCCAAATATATATTTATATAAAATATGCTACTTGGGAGCTTAATTCTTTGGTCTAAACCAGATGAAAACATGCAACACAAGCAAGATGAATTTCTAACATCCTTCTGCAGCATAATTTCTTCCAGCCAAAACCAGGATTAATTTAACGCTAGAAATATTTCTCGCTGCCCCTTTTTGGATCATGGAATGCTCTTTACTGTCTCAATGCTCTCTCTGTCTGGCCATGCTCCCTTGGGTAGGAGGGGCTGGTTCCCAGCACAGGAACAGACACCTCAGGAATCTGGAGCTCTACACTTGAAGGGGAATAGATATTGCCCAGCCCTTTGGGGTCACATTTTTTGAAGGAGATCATCTTTCTTAGTCAGGGCCTGCTGGAAGTGCCTTCATGGCACTCACTGTTCTGGCAGCCCCGTGGGAGGTGAGTCAGTGCAGGTGTCTGGCTTTGGGCCAGCACGTGTCCTGTGTGTGCCACACACACCAATTCCCTTTAATTTTCAACCAGTGATCGGGCAGAAATCAAGTGTCTATTTCCTTGACTAATGACTGAATAACTTCTTATTTCAAATGGCCACAGTATTATCAGTGACTCAGGCTTGAGGCCTCTCACTGTACAGGCTTTTTATGAGTGTTTTATGGGATTAACTGTGTAGAAGAAATGGGGAAAAAAGGCATTTAAATACNAGCTCTTTTTTTCCTTCTCTCTCAGGGTGGATGGAAAGTCTTGGCTGAGGGAAAGAGAAAGCTGGAAATGAAGTCTGTTGCTGAATGCTGGGTGTTTTATTCTCACTAGAGTAAAATTAAAATGCTTATAAATGCAGAGGGGAAGAAAAAACCCATAACCGATACAGACTTTTAGCTCTGCTTTAGGTACCAGAAAACTGCCCTCTGCTCACTTAGGCTTTTCTTGGACTCTGCTCCTACTCTTTGGAAAACAGACTGGACTTGTTTGCTGGGTCAGGCTTTTAGTGGTACCAAACAACTTGTTGTCACCTCATTCCTACACAGGTTGTCTTTCCAGCCTTTGATGTTGAGCTATCCAAGGTTTTCTCTCTAATCACGTGTCTATCAAATGAAGTGGCTTTAGTGGCTCCTGGAAGAGTTTTCCACATTGCCATTTGTGTATTGGCAGCTCACAGTCCCTGCAGTGGATCAGAACATGTTGTAAGTCGCTTCCTGGAATATTTAGGGCTGGTGAAATGGTTTGGTGCAGTCACAGAGGGAAGGGGATAGTTGGATGCTGCTGCTGAAGTGATGTCATGTGAACAAGCCATGGTTCTTAATCTTGCTCCAAGGTGTGGATACTCCACTTTCAGGGATTCAGGAAGAGTTTGGACAGATAAACAGAAAGAAATACAATCTGAGAGTTAATACTGTGTTCTTTTCTGCTTTGGGGAGCAGCCCAAGGAGAGTAAGGGATTGATGCTGTGCCTTCCACAATTACTGACAGGGTTGAGTCTAATCTCTGTTTCAGTTGCAAATTAAAGAATGAAGTTTTAATCTGTTGACAAATAAAATAATTTCCTTCAGTAGTTAGTGAGTAGAACTTTATTACATAAAAAGTCTCTTAGGTTGGGTTGAGTGTCTGCTGGGAACTGAGTCAGGTGTTTGACAGTTGCACTCCCTGTGAGTGCTGAAATAAAACCAAACAAAACAATTTATCTGACTATATAAAAGCAAACTTGAATACAAGATACATTGTAAAATAACTCAGAGTGGTGATGGGGTATTTCTGCAGCAGCTGGAAGAAGAGTTGGTGATTAGCATATTGAAGTGGATTTATTCTCCACTGTAATTTCAGGAGCACTCAGGAGGAGATGACAGCTATTTCACAAAGTCCTGTCCCCACGAAGGTTCAGGCTGTTGGTTTGTTTGTTTGTTTTCCCAGGAAGGTTCAGGTTGGCTGTTTATTTTCCCAGGAAGGTTCAGGCTGGCTGTTTGTTTTCCAGGTGAGTGTGTTCCCCCTGCAGGGCACCTCCCTTGTTTGTTGTGTCAGGGTAAAACTCTCTGTCCTTGGAGAGGTGGGATATGTTACTGAACTCCTCTCAAAGCTGGGCTCTGTTGCTGGGAACACAAATCCCCTCCCAAGTGTTGCAGGAGACCTGGTTTCGGTTAAAGTCACCTAAACTTTTAGGGCTCTGTGGGGCAGGCTGTTTTTATCATTAAACTTGGAAGCAGCTGATGTGACCTTGCAGCCATTGGATCAGAACAGTCCTCTCCAGGCATTGCTCCCAGCTGATTTGGATGGTGATTTAGCTGGATTTTAGGGATATAGGCAGTATGAGTGGTTATTTTGGCTTTCCAGGTAATTTTGTTTGGTAGGGGGAGGTTATAGGCAACTCTTGGTGGCTGTGACTGCCTTCGTGCCTCTGTTGTTGGATCCTGAATGTGTGTGGGAATGTGAGGCTTGGCAGAAATGTTGTTGAAGAGAGATTTGAAAAGGCTGCAGCAGCCTCATAACCTCCTTATACAGTGAGGGGTGTAGGAGTTCAGGGGTCCTAAATGTTCAGCTGTCCTTAGCCTGTGGCTCAGAGTGGAAGGTGTCCCTGCCCCTGGCAGGGGTTGGGACTGGATGATTTTGAGGGTGCCTTCCAACCCAAAGCATGCTGTGAGTCCCTCGGGTGACTCGGAGCAGCAGAGCCGTGTGGGACGTCCTTTGGAACACCTTTGTGGAGGAACTGGTCAGTTCAGAGATGGCAGTGCCCTGGCAGAGGGGCTGAGAGGCTAAAAGTGGCCTTCAGGATGGTGGGAATGAGGAGAAGAGAGGTTGGCAGGGGAAAGGACAGTGCTGAAAGTTGCTGTGGGACAGTGGGGGTTGGAAGGGCCCTTTGGCTGTCGGGCAGTCTGAACTTTGGCTGCAAGGTCACATCCCTGTGTCACTGTGGAATCAGTCCCAGAGGGTCTGGGGGTGGAGGGCACCTGCAACACCAGCCAGTCCCATGGCCAGGGACACCTTCCACCACAGACATCAGGTGTCTTTAGAGCTCCCATTACAGACCATCAGGTGTCTTTAGAGCTCTGGGTGTTGTGTTGGCTCCCCACCCTGGAGTTTTGTTATCTGCTGCTTCAGTAGCATTTTCATCTTTAGAGATGATTCTGTTTGCTTGAGCTGCGAAGCTGAAACAGAGAGGAATCCTCCAAGTGAGGGCACTGCTGGATGGGAGGGGGCTTTGGGAGGGCTAGGGGAAAGGAAGACAGTCAGGCAGTTCCCTGGTGGCAGAATACATGATTATTCAAGTTGTTGTGTTTGTTTCTGCTCAGGCTCTTTGACCTTGCTGAGTGTCTTCCCTAGGACAGTGATTGAGGGTTTCCTCTGAGCCATCTCATTAAAAATAATTAGAAATTAAAATAATGAAAATTAGCCATCAGAAACCAAATAGATCTGAGCCTTGACACTGTTACATGGAGAGTTTGTTAAAGAGGTTTTCACTTTGCTCCCAAGGAGACAAGCCCTTCATACACCTGCCTTTGCCTTGATTATAGAAAGGGAAAGTAAAAGCCCTGCTTAGAAAACACACTGAAATTAATGATAGGAACAGAAATGCTTTTCTGCAAGCCTTTAGGAAAGCCTTCAGAGCTTGTTGTTTTATTTAGTAAGGTCTATTTGCCTTTCCTGTGAGGTCCTTGGGGCAGGGGCAAGGGCACTGCTACCTCAGGGTTCCATTTGGCAGCAATGCTGCTTAAGCATAAAACCCAGCACGAGCACTGCAGGTAGGGGAGCTCATTTATGTAGTGCTTTTCTTTTTTCAAGTATGTTTGATTATCATGATTTGACTTTGAAGGCTACTCCATTATGCCCAGGAATTTCAAGGACAACTTGCTTTTTTTCTTTTGAAAAAGTTGGAACAAATGCACATTCTGGTAATGCATTCTGGTAATGACCTGTAGTGTGAAACTGGGAGAGGCAAAATACTGGCTCAGGAGCTGTACCGAGGCTCTCAAACAGACATGAGGTGCTTTTGTGTCCTGTGGTTTTAAAGTCTTCTGCAAATTCCTCCTTCACAAGTCAGCTCTGGGGCTGCAGTTACCTGTGCTCCTTTGGGGTGGGTAAAGCAATGTCACTGCTGGAATAATTGGAGTTGAGGAACAAGTGAAAAAAAAAAAAACTACTTGAGAGGAGTTGGGGCAGATCCAGAGGAGGGCACGGAGACACTCCAAGGGCTGGAGCCCCCTCTGCTCTGGGGCCAGGCTGGGAGAGCTGGGGGGGCTCCCCTGGAGAAGGGATGGCTCCAGGGACACCTGAGAGCCCCTCCCAGTGCCTAAAGGGACTCCAGGAGAACTGGGGAGGGACTGGGGACAAGGGATGGAGGGACAGCACACAGGGAATGGCTTCCCACTGCCAGGTGGGATATTGGGAAGGAATTGGTGGCTGGGAGGGTGGGCAGGCCCTGGCACAGGTTGGGCAGAGGAGCTGTGGCTGCCCCAGCCCTGGGAGTGCCCAAGGGCAGGTTGGACGGGGCTTGGAGCACCCTGGGCTGGTGGGAGGTGTCCCTTTTTCCCATCTCCAGTAATTCCCACCAGGTCTGCCTGGTGCCTGGTTATCCCACACAGTGTTTGAGCTTATGTTACAGTGAGGTGTTATTTCTGCTTACTGATTGTATTTTGTGACGAAAAAAAGGTGCCACCCATGTATTTACACCGTGTAACTCGTCCTTAAGTTTTTAAATTAAAATTCTTGTCTCCCTTGGAATTGGAAATGTGTGTGGGACTACAATTTTAAATTTATCTGCTCAGTGCCTGGTGGTGGATGTGAAACTAAGGCTGTGGCATTCTAAAGTTTGTTCTTTGAGAAGGGGGTGGAGGGGGTGACAGACATCTGACAAAGCAGTCTGAGCTTTGGTCAGTACTGACATGGTGGAAATTACATGAAATAATCTGTAAACTGTTATCTATGCAGTAAAAGTCTGTGTTTCTTCAGGAATCTGTTAGTGGTGCCATGAGGGGAATCCACAGCAAGTTTCCTACTTCCCATCATGTGTTTGGGGATTTTTTCTCCTCTAGCTATAGAAATACTTGTGGCTATTGCTCTGATCTCTTCTCTTCATAGAAATTTATCTCACAATAAATTTTATTCCTTCACCTGCTCACACTGGCAGTGAATCCTCTGTGAGCTGCTGAATTTCATTGTGCCCTCTGTCTCTTCTCAGAGATTCTCCAGATCCAGACTCGAATGAACATTCATTTCAAATGTACTGCACAACTGTTTTGATTGTAATTCTGGAAATTCTGATTGTTGGAGAGAAAACCAACTTTGGGAAAAGGCTGCTGGCATGTGATTTGACTTGTATAATTTTCTTACTGAAAATAAATCTACAAGTTGGTCTGATTTGGGTGAACTTTTCACTGGGAGACCCAGCAGGGAGAAAATACCATCTTGGCAACATAGATGAGGGGAGGAAAACCCACTGAGTTAAAAAAAAAACCCATGATTATTCTTTTTGGCAAGATATATGCAATTTTAAGAATTAAAAATTGTCCCTTCTTTGTACTTTTATTTGGATTTAGATTTGGTTGAGTGTGTGGTGGTCACTGTTGAATGGGAATTAAATAGCAGGGCTGTTCCTGGAAACCAAGTCTCAGTAAAAGTTTGTATCTTTGAGCTTCTTTGCCCTAACAAATAGTTTGTTGAGGGGTCATTTGTGCAGATCCTGGACCTCTAGAAAATTATAACACACATCTCTTGAAAAAAAGTTGAGTTCTTTTTGTTGTGGTTCTGGAATTTTTATAGCAGCCAGTGAAAAAAGAGCGGGGGGAAAGTGGTCCTTATTTCATGTAGGTAATGCAAACATTGCTCATCTTCCCATACAATGTGCTCGTAGGAAACTACAATAATAGGAACGATGTGCCTTTCTAGATGACTCATTTGTTCTGTTAATGCCTACAAAACAAAAAGCTTTAATGTAAAATAATAGTTCATTTGATTTAAAGAATATAAACCCAGAAAATATTCAATTGTTATCTATCAAACCAGAGCGTGTAAAAATAAAAGGAGTATGTAGGGAGAGTTCATTCATCAATAATTGTATTTAGACTGTCTAGGGCACTTTGTGAAATGCTTTGGTGGTCATGGTAGCATTGGGTCAAAGGCTGGACTTGGTGATCTTTGGAGGTCTTTTCCTTGGGGTGGTGGATCTCTGCAGGCAGAGTCACTGATGGGAGGAACGGGGGGTGGGTACCCAGCCCAGCCCTCTGTGCCTCTCCGTGTCTGTGTGGAGGGAGCGGCTCCTGCCCCTGTGGCCAGCAGTGAGCCCTGGGGGCCCGGGGGGCAGTGGGAGCCTGGGGGGCAGCAGGAAGGGCACTGGCAGCAGGTGAGGAGGGGCTCCTGCCCCTGTGGCCAGCCCTGGCAGGCACATCTGCAGGGCCGTGCCCAGCCCGGGCTCCCCAGCACAGCAGGCACAGGGAGCTCCTGCAGCGGGGCCAGCGCAGCCCGCGGAGATGCCCAAGGGCTGGAGCAGCTCTGGGAGCAGCAAAGGCTGAGGGAGCTGGGGCTGTTCAGCCTCCAGAGCACCCCCTGAGAGGGCACCTCCCCATGGGGGGCAGTGCCTGCAGGGAGGGGGCAGAGCCCGGCCCAGGCTCTGCTCGGGGGGCCCAGCCATGGCACGAGAGGGACGGGCACGAACTGATGCCCAGCCAGTTCCACCTGCCCAGGAGGGAGAACTTCTTGGCTGGGCACTGAGCCAGCCCTGAGCAGAGCCCAGCCAGGGGGGGAGTCTCCTCCCTGGGCATATTGCAGAGCTGTGTGGGCACAATGCTGTGCCCTGTGCTCCCTGAACTGGGTGTTGTTCAGGCTGTTCAGCACTATGAGCAGCCTCAGGAATGCTGGGCTGGCAGGCTGTCCCTGTGGCATTCAGAGGTTTGGTCTCACAGTTGAACTCAACAGCAGAAACACAAAGGTGGAGGAAATCCCAGTGCTGTAGGGATGTCCTTTGAGGGTTTCACCCAACTAGAGATGTGGAGAAATGCTTCACTGGTTTGATCTCTCTTCATAGGTCTTGTCTGTGTAATTATAATCTATAATGAGCTGCAAGTCCTTTGAAGTCAATGAATGTGTAACTTTTACCATAAGCTGGGAAACAGCATTTACCTCAGCTTGCCCTTGGGTTTAATTTACACATGGGTTTCTCTTGGGATTAGTGTGCAAGGTGTTCAGACCTCTCAAAAAAACCCAGAAGAGTGACATTTGAGTATTTCTGCCCTTGGCCAGCACCTATCAGGGGGTGCATTCCATACAAAGGGGTGCTCCTATCCATGGAGCAGAGGAGCCTCTGGATGGCCTTAAAAACATGGGCTGTGCTCTCCCAGCCAGTCCTGCATGCTCAAAGGGCAAGGGCAGTGCTTGTCTCTTGCCTTGCTGTGTCAGTGGTACTCTGGGGCTCTCTGAAAACCAAAAGTGCTCCTTAATTAACTTTTATTTCTGTGTTCTTTAATTGTGTTTAATGTAGCAACCCCAGTTGTTGCCAAAACACAGCCATCCCATGTGGGATATGTGCTTTTGCGTATTTTAAGGCTACACCTGTGCATTTGCTGGCTCTGCATGTACTGCTTTGTCTTTGAAGCTATCTTTTGAGTGCACCAACAAACTCTCACTTATTTTCTTTCGTTATTCTGCTCTGCTTCCATTGATGACTCTAAACTTTTGACTCCAGACTGGCAATACGAGGGTAAGATGGCAAAATGTGACTTCCTGAACATTGCTCGTCTGCTTTTGATTTGTGTTTTCCTTAGAACGTTGTTAAAATTCTGTTCACTGAGTAGATCCTTTTGTTGCAATTACATTCAAATTATGTTTGTTTCTGTTGTGAAGCTTTAATTATGATTTATACCTTCTAATCATTCTTTTGTTATTCCTTTGGGTTAAATTGCCATTGTGTTGCCTCTGTCATGACAGTTCTTCACTGATGGGATGGGATGGGATGGAGATCCTTATGGGATCTCTCGAGCAGGACAGGAACAGATTGCTTAGTGGAGCCACCAAACTGTGTCCTGGTGGCCTGAGACAGCAATTCTTTGCTGTCAGGGTGGGGAGACCCCAACACAGGTACCCAGTGGATTCCCCATCCCAAGGCCAGGTCAGACAGGGCTTGGAGCCACCTTAGGATAGTGGGAGGTGTCCCTGCCCAAGGCAGGGGGTGGAATGGGATGAGCTTTAAGGTCCCTTCCAACCCAAAGCATTCCATGATTGTGTGATCTGGGGGGTGTGTGACGTGGAAAGGAAAAGTGACGTAACAGAAAACAGAATAAACCATAGAAAGTTTTCCCTGTTTAAGTGCTTGTTTTAAATGTGGGTCATGTGTGAGATGTTAAATCCTTTGTCGTCTCGTTCTCCATTGCTCTGTCCAGTTTCAGTGAGTAAGGGATAAGCAAACAGCTCAGAGTTTGCTCCTCTGTAGCAGTTACAGCTCATACATACATCATATTTGTGTGAATACTTTAGCATGCCAAATAAGCTGACTTAAAAAAACCCCAAAAAACAGCAAGAAACCCCCCAAGATCCTACTTGTGGAATGAGAAGTAACTTTCCTTTTCATCTTTATAGATTGCAAGTTGGCCAGAACAGGTCCTCCAGCCACAATAGTTCCCATTGACGAAGAGAGTCGGAACGGTGAGTGCCCCCAAAACGCTTTGTATTCCAACTCTAATTCTTGCAGAGACACCAGCCTAACTCATCTAACTTCTCATGGCAGTGTGATTGATGTTACCAGAGCACAGAGTTCTGCTCAGCCTTTGGTTCTGGTGTGGTTGGGTGAGGCTGGAACCTCCCTCTGCAGCTGGAGAGGAGTGTTAACAGTGCAGTGGTCTGGGTTGCCCACGTGGCCTTTGGCTCATTGGTTTGTTCTGAGTTTAATAAGGTGAGTTTATGGACCCCTCTGGAGTGGCAGAACTTGCTTTGCATGTAAGTCGTGGAAGTTCCAAAAGACAATGAATGAGTTTTGTTTTTCATTGTGTTAATTCTCCTCAGTTCGCAGGTTGTTGGTCTGTGGTTTCAGCACTGCATTTATGTGATGGGATCAAGTGCTTTACCCTGTTAGGATCTGCTGTTGCTCTTCAATTGTTATTACTCTTTCCTGCTTTTTATTTTATTATTTTGTTTTCTTTTCACCTAGCTAGGTGTGGTTTGGGTTTGGTGTGGTTATGGTTTATCATATTTAGTGATTGAAATGGTGAACAAAGTGATGCCATGCTGGTGTAACCTCTCTGCCATTATCTTTGGAGGAACTGCTGCTATTGGAGCTGCCCAAGGTCAGATGGATAAAAGAATGCAGTTTTACTGGGTATAAACCCCCCTAAACCCCAATTCTTGATACCCCTGTGTGCTGAAAAACTCTGGTACTGGAGTGGTTGTTAAAACCAGGTGATTTCTTCCTCCTGTGGGGGTTTTTCTTGCAATCCTGAGTGTCCAAAGGAGGGCTGTGAAGATGGTTATCCACTTTTAATGGGATGTGTCGGTTCTCAGCAAGCCACTATTATGTCCTGATGTGTGTCCTCTTCCAGTGGTGTGATCCTTGGTTTTGGCAGAATGACCCCTGTTCCCTTCAGCTGAGATGGTTTGGCTCCCAGAGCTCAGCTCTGTAGCTTTTCATCCTCCCTGCTCCTTAGAAGATGAATTTTTATAAACACTTGGGATTGGGAAAGTTGTGGACTCCCCATCCCTGGGAGTGTCCCAGGCCAGGTTGGACGGGGCTTGGAGCAACCTGGGCTGGTGGGAGGTGTCCCTGCCCATGGCAGGGGGGGGGGAGGGATGATCCTCCCAACCCAAACCATTCTGGGCTATAAAAGGTAATAAGGAAAATCAGCTGGAGCAGAGTGTTGGGATAAGAAAATGTTTGAATCCCAGTTTTTGATGTGTTGGGAGCTTTGGTAGGAGGATTGGATGTGGTTGTGGTCTGGAGCACAGAGCCTGGAAGTTAAAATCACAGTGATCCACACCAGGATCCAAGGGGTGAATGTGTTCCTGTGTGTGGGAGTTCACTAGGATAGTTCATCAAAAATAACCTCAAATTTACCATTCAGCCCTAAAATCAGCACTGTGCAGTTACTGACAGTGACAGCAAAGCTGTGGTGATGGACATTTGTGGGACACGTTACACAACACTCCAGTGACCAAACAATATGAATTGGGATTGCCAAGACATGCAGAGGAACACATTGTGCTCTAAACTGTACAGATACATCTCTAGATGACTTAAAGTAGGAAATCCAATCAGCTTATTTCAGTTCTTGCACTGCACTGGAGCTTGCAAAGGTCTGGTGGTGATGTTGGAATGTCCCTTCTAAGGTTTTGGAACAAGAGCTGAGATAACACCTCTGTGTGACATTCCATTCCATGCAGAGCTCGTGTCATTGAGTTCTGGCCGCAGAATAAACCCCAAATCTCCTCTTTAGAAATAAATATTCAGTTCCAACGTGCTGAGCGTTGTTTTGTGGCATGTTGAGCTCACTCATTTCTAATTGACAGAAAATCAGAGACCAGAAAATCTCATGGAATAAAAGTTGTTTTCCAAAATAGCTTGCTTGTTTTCCTGGTCAGACACACAGTTACTGGGTCTGACCTTCCAAGACCTTCTGGAGGGATCAGCAGAGCTGTTAGGATGGACAGCTCCCCACCATGGATTAATGACTCTTTATATCAAGGAATTGAGGTGCAAGGGTGTGTTAAATTGTAATGTCCTGCAAGGGGAGAACTTGGCATTTCTTAAGGTATAAATGAATTATTTTATGGTTTTCCCTTTATTTACCTGAATTGGTGATAGTGCTTGAGTTCATATTAGCAGCAAAACTGAATTCTTCCAGATGTTTCTTATAGGCAGAGAGTTGTTTTCACTCATTGATTTGAGGGGATTTTTAATTTGAGACTTGGTTTTAAAGACTGAGGGAGACTCATTTAGAGCTTGTCATCACCACTGCACCCCAAGTTTTGGTGGCCTTCATGTGGAGCCACCCATGTTTTTCCCCTTTGGATGAGTATCCTGAAACGCTCAAGGGCTTTGAATCTGTAGGAAAGGTTCCTTAATGGAAAAGTAGGCTCTTGGCAAAATTGAGAATGGCTGGATGTGACTGATGAAATTAGAATTTGGCACAGAATGCAAAGCTGGGGGGAGAGGAAAGGACAGAGCCAGTGAATGGCCTGGGATGTGAGGAGGGTCTTTTGGTGCTGCAACCAACACAATAAACCCATGGACAGGGAAGAACACAAGGAAAATATTCCTGTCACGGGGAAATCAGTGGATACTGCTGTGCTTGGATTTTATTGTGGGGGTTTTTTGTTTTTCTCCCCTGCCCCTCCAATGGGCCGAGTGCTCTGATAAACAGTGGGGCATCTCCCCTAATTACCTGCTGTCCACACATAAATCTCCACGTGCTTTGGGAATGTTTGGCATTCAAGCTAACACAGGGAATTTTGTAAATGAGCTTTCGTGGCTATAGGTGTGTTGGGTATTATTTTTAGTTCTTTTCATCTTCCTGCTCTTTTGGCAGCAATCTTTTGTCAGCCTGACTTCCCGGGGAGGCAGAGGATCTGTGATTGCTCTGCAAATCCCCATCAATAACCCCCCGTGGGGAGGGATGAATAGCAAATGGGGCTCAAATATGCAGGAAATAAAGCTGGGCATTTCCCCCCCCCCCCCCCCCCCTCGATACTGTTGGACCAATTTGTTTTCAGTTTAATTGTATGAAATGCTGGAAGAAGGGACCTGATTGCCGAGGCACGTTGACAATGTCACCGCACATTTCCCTGCTACAGCAAACACTTTAACTTGTTTTTCGGGGACAATTGACAGGGATTGAAGGAAACGTCTCTGGAGGCACAAACTCGGCAGCCTCTCTGCGGAGATGGGCTTAGTGTGCTAATACATTTCCTGAGGACTGGGTGTGATGCCTCTGAGCAGTCAGTCCTTAGTGAAATGTTCCGTGACTGCTGCTGGGGGCTGGAATCGAAGGGGGGAGCCTTAGGAAGGAGGAGGGATCCTCTCTCCATCTCCTGCGTGTGCCCATGCCAGCCTGGCTGCCTTAAGGTGTTTTGCCTAAGGAGCAAAACTTCTTTAGTAAATGACATTTTCCGATGTGGAAAGTTGCTGTGGCTGAACTCAGGTGGACCAAGGATGGCATTCCTTAAGAACTGTGGCTCAATATTCTTTTTCTACTTTTCCCTCCTGCTTCAGAAAAAAAGAGGAATTACTGACTTGGAGGTGCTTCAGCATCTTCATTTCTTCAAATGCATCTTTCCTACAGAAACTATTCCTGTGATGTTACTGCTGGTTTGGAATTATCTGGCAGGGGCTGCCCAGGGAGGGTTGGAGTGCCCAGCCCTGGAGGTGCCCAAGGCAGGACTGGCCGTGGCACTCAGAGCTCTGGGCTGGGGGACAGGGTGGGCATCGGGCACAGGGGGGTGCTCCACAGGCTGGCAGGGCTTTTCCAACCTCAGGGATTCTGGGATATTCTTGTATTGTCTGTTACTGAGCCTGTCAGTCTTTAATTTTAAAACAACCTCTTTTCACTTGTTACTTCCTGTCATCCAAAGATCAGCTTTATGAAAGAAAAGCAGTCTTAGTTTTGCCATTCCAAGTGATTTGAGAACAGCACTTCTCAAGTTTGCAATGTATGTGTGGATGTGGAAAGGGAAAGAGGCCAAACTATTGTACAGTGATTTTTCTTAGTTTCCCCATAAGGGCAGTTTAAGGACTATTTGCATTTTGCTTCACTGGGTGCAGTTGTTTTTGGTTTTGTTTTTTTTTTAAATGAACAATTGCATTTTTGTAATGAAAAGAAAATCAAATTATTAGTTTGTATGTCATAATTTGTGTGAAATCTGCTTCAGCTGGTTTCTAACCTCATTTCTGTCATTGTCCTCTGTGTCCACACACGGATTTCCCTCACAGCTTTAGACAATCCCACAGCTCCCTAAATGGTTTATGAATGGTTTTGACCAGCTTTTGACCATTCTTTTCAAATATATCTTCACCAGTCTGGACTCTGGCTTCTCTAGCAACGGAAGTGGGGTGTGTTGTGTCTGTATAAGCTACGGTATCATGGCCAATAAATAAACCTTTGAATGAAGCTGGGCCAAGGATTGCAGCCCAGCCTGGTGATATCAGAGATGGCTGAGATGGTTGTGGCACTGAGGATTAGCAGAGTGTTGCTAAATCTCTGTGTGCTGATGCCGTTGTGTGGTCAGTAATAACAGGCCTGAGCACATTAGATTAGCCAGCAATACAAATCTGACCTGGATGAGGCCCAGGCCCGTAATGACATCTGCTCACATCGGGGCCCTCGGTGGGGAGTTTATTTGGGCTCTCTGTTTCCATACAGCACCAGAGGTGATACATTAGATCTAATAGCTGCCACATTAAGTAACTCCCGTCAGAAGTTGTTACCCTTGCAGAATGTTTTGGACAAATTGTAACCAGAGGAGTGGATTTGCATTGATTTCTGTGGCCCCGTGGCTGCTGCTGAGGGCTGGGCACTGAATATACCCGGCTGGTTTGGGAGCCTGAGCGTTCCCTGCTGGTGCTTCTCTGGGAGAGGGACTTGGGGGGGCTGGTGGGGGAGAGGCTGGACATGGCCCAGCCCAGAACCCCCCGTGCCCTGGGCTGGTCCCACAGTGTGGGCAGCAGGGCAGGGGGGGATTGTGCCCCTCTGCCCCCCCAGGGGAGACCCCCCTGCAGAGCTGCCCCAGCCCTGGGAGTGTCCAAGGCCAGGTTGGACGGGGCTCGGAGCACCCTGGGCTGGTGGGAGGTGTCCCTGCCCATGGCAGGGGGTGGGATGGGATGGGCTTTGAGGTCCCTTCCAACCCAGACTGTTCTGTGATAAGAGCTGGCTCTACCTGGGGATCATCCAGGGCATTTCTGTGCCATTTAGGAGTATGTTGGTTTAACTTGGAGAAAGGGGTTCCATTGGGCTTTAGGAATGGACTGGGAACAGTCCAGGAAAGTTTTTGCAGTAACACCTTGAAGGGACTTAGTGAGAGCTGCTGCACCCCCTGGCTTTGAGGTGCAAAGCCTGTGCAAGTCCCAGGGCATCAAGAGAGAGCCAGTTGGTTTATTCTGCTGGTGGAACGTTTGCAAATGCTCTGGTCAAAGTACTGTCCTCAGATTTCTCCAGGATGAAGGAAAATTAGGTAATACTCTGGTTATAATATACTTTGAGATTGTACCTCTCTTTCTGTCATGTCTTGCATACTTGATTGCTGGCCATGGAAATTCCTTCTTCTGCTTTCACAGATCCAGCCAATTAAGTCTGAGGATTATTTGGTCTTAATCAGCTGTCCCAAGAATTATTGTTAAATATTACAGCAGGAATGTTTCCAGAGCATTACATGTTTGTATTTCAGGGAAGGGTAAATAGCCTGGAGGAGCAGAGCTGCTGTTCCTGTCAGGTGAGGAGACTCAGGGCTCAGGGGAGGTGCAAGAACTGTAAGGTATAAAATTGTCTCTTACTCAGCGAATAAATGTCCTCAATGAGGTGAAATATGGGATGTTTGTTTTCATAACTCCTCTTTGTGTGCTGCCTCCCATTCCTCGTGTCAGCACCCAGCTCGTGTGTTGGGGGCCAATTCGCTGCCTTCAGGTGCTTCCATCAAAATGCAAACTAGGAGGTTTCACTTCTTCCCTGCCAATTTGATTTAGTTTATAAATTCATGAGATAGGAAAAGAGGCCTAAATGTATGGAAATTATTTTTTGTTTCATTCAAGCCTGTTTGTTCATTTCTGTTCCAAAATGATACGTTCTTCGGGTTTTGGTGTGAAGGATTTCCTTGGGAGCTCATGAATCAATTCGGTGCCTAATGCTGGTTTTGTGCCAGAGGTTTAAATTCACGCTTGTGTTTTCATGTAGGACAAATGTGTAAAGACTGAAGAAGCTGTAAAATGGATCAGCTTCTTATTCTGCTTCTGTTCATCAGCTCATCACCAGTCCTTAAGCAGAGCTTTTGTTAAAGATCTCTGTGATTTTCCTCTTTCAGTAACTTTCTCCCTCCTGGGCAGGTGGAACTGGCTGGGCATCAGTTCGTGCCCGTCCCTCTCGTGCCATGGCTGGGCCCCCCGAGCAGAGCCTGGGCCGGGCTCTGCCCCCTCCCTGCAGGCACTGCCCCCCATGGGGAGGTGCCCTCTCAGGGGGTGCTCTGGAGGCTGAGCAGAGCCCAGAGAGGGGGGGAGTCTCCTCCCCGGGGATATTGCAGAGCTGTGTGGGCACAATGCTGTGCCCTGTGCTCTGGGATGGCCCTGCTGGAGCAGGGGGTGGCACCAGGTGCCCCACGGTGGGCCCTTCCAGCCTGGGCCATTCTGGAATCCCTTGGGATGTGCCTGAGAACCTTGGCAAGCCTGTACCCCAGGGCAAAATTCCCATTAATGTTCCAAGAGGCTTTCTCTAAGCCAGGCCTGCACGTGAAAAATTGCCTCATTCTGAGGAAACCCCAACTAAATGTCCCTTTCAAACGATAAAAGCCCAGGACCTTTTCCCACCT
Organism: Scytalopus superciliaris; assembly: GCA_013400415.1. NCBI lineage: Eukaryota > Metazoa > Chordata > Aves > Passeriformes > Rhinocryptidae > Scytalopus > Scytalopus superciliaris. The sequence goes on along the minus strand of VXBX01004293.1, from coordinate 445,374 downwards.
GGGTGAGCAGCTGTGGCTTTGCCTCCACACGTGTGTGACAGGGCTGCTGGGGACATGGATCTGCAGCAGGTGAGCAAGGAGGTGTCCTCAGTACTTTCATACCTGAAGATAAAAAGAAAAGGGGAGGAAAAACAGAACCTTGTAAATGGTCAAGCCCCAGCTTCCTTTAATTGCATTTATTTTCCTTTGATCTTGAGATGGCACATAACTGTACAGCAATTCAAGGTAAATTTTCCTCCCTCATATTGCCTGGGCTTTTCAGCAGATAGCTCAGAAAATATCAGTAATTTTAGCTTTAGTCCAACTTTGAAGCGCTAATAAGAATAACACTTAACTTATTGCTTGTTTTGAACAGCAGAGTGCTTGGAACAGTAAAATAATTCAATAAATGATGGATTTCAAAGCTTTGCTTGGCTCAAACGTAAATTACATTTGTTGGTTTATTTTATTACACAGTCTCATGTGAAAACTGCTTGTATCCTTTTAGATTTTCAAAGTCATGTTAATCAAGCCAAATGTTCTGCTCCACAGCTTGGATATTTTTTTCCTCCTTTATCCACTCCCCATTTTTCATTGTTACTCTGCTATTCTACACTTTATCCTGTTCAAACAACTCTTCAGGAAAATACAGCCTGATTAAAATAAATCATTAAGTCTGGACTTTTTGGCTGCCAGCCTCTAATTCATACCATTAGCACAATCCTGAGGATCATTTTCTCCCTCTGATAAGCCCGTCCTTGTTCAGGGGAGCTGGGGTCAAATGTCTGCTCTGGAGAGGTAAAACATTTCCTGGGGTTTAACAGGCCAAGGGCTGGTGCTGCCCCTGGATTGGGACAAGCCCTGGGATCAATCCAGACTGGGATGGGCAGATGGAGCAGCCCTGGGAGAAGGACTTGGGGGGGCTGGTGGGGGAGAGGCTGGACATGGCCCAGCCCAGAGCCCCCCGTGCCCTGGGCTGGTCCCACAGCGTGGGCAGCAGGGCAGGGGGGGATTGTGCCCCTCTGCCCCCCCAGGGGAGACCCCCCTGCAGAGCTGCCCCAGCCCTGGGGGCAGCACAGGGAGCACAGGGAGCTGCTGGAGAGAGCCCAGAGGGGCACCAGGATGGGCAGAGGATGGAGCAGCTCTGCTGGGAGGGAAGGCTGGCACAGCTGGGATTGGCCAGCCTGGAGAGGAGAAGCTTTGGGGTGACCCAACTGTGGCCTTGCAGGGCCTGAAGGGGCTACAGGGAAGATGGAGAGAGACTGTTTCCAAGGGCCTGGAGTGGCAGGACGAGGGGGAATGGCTTCCCAGTGCCAGAGGGCAGGGATAGATGGGATATTGGGAAGGAATTGCTGGCTGGGAGGATGGGCAGGCCCTGGCACAGGCTGAGCAGAGAAGCTGTGGCTGCCCCAGCCCTGGGAGTGCCCAAGGCCAGGTTGGACGGGGCTTGGAGCAACCTGGGCTGGTGGGAGGTGTCCCTGCCCATGGCAGGGGGTGGGATGGATGGCCTTTGAGGTCCCTTCCAACCCAAACCATCCTGTGATTCTATGGGGTTATTTTGTGATCCAGTATTTTCCCAAATGGATATTAATTCCTTTCAGAAGAGTAAGTATACATGGCTGGTCCCAGGCATAAAGTTTTATTTCTCAGGATGGTTTATGAGACCAATGAAAAACCTGGCAAATGTTGCTTCTGAGATGCACTACAGAGCATTCATGTTGGGCCTATTATTTTGTCACTGTCACAACGGGATGAAGTTTAAAAGAGCAGTTCTGTGATAAATTATCTTCCTTGCAAGGAATTAATAGTTTTTGAAAAGGGCATCCCTGAGGAAAGCAGCAGTGGGGAGAACCACCTCACTTTTCAAGTGTGTCTCTGTGTGTTTTGATAGTTTTTGCTTGTTCTCTTTTTCTTTTTTCCTTTTTTTCTGGATTACTGATGTTGTTCCCCCTCACATGCAGCTCCCCACCCTCTGTTTGATGCATCCAAACCTTCCCAGAGTTCCTGCCAGCACAGGAAGGGCTGGGGGAGATGATGCAGCGCTGACAAACACAGTGGCCTGAGATGGAGCTCATGGGATGGACCTTCCTCTCTTTGGAGTTTCTGGTGGATAATCCTCAAGTGTGATGAGGAGCAGCTGAGGGAGCTGGTGGGGTTCAGCCTGGAGAAAAGGAGGCTCAGGGGGGACCTTGTGGCTCTGCAAGTCCCTGCCAGGAGGGGGAGCCGGGGGGGGTCGGGCTCTGCTCCCAGGGAACAGGGACAGGAGGGGAGGGAACGGCCTCGAGTCACATCAGTGGAGGTTTAGATTGGATATTCAGGAAAATTCCTGCCTGGAAAGGGCTGTGCAGCCCTGGCACAGCTGCCCAGGGCAGCAGTGGAGCCCCCATTCCTGGAGGGATTTAAAAGGTGGGTGGATGAGGCACTTGGGGACATGGGTTAGTGGTGGCTTTGGGACTGCACTTGGACTTTATGATCTTGGAGGTCTTTCCCAAACTTAATAATTGTGTGATCTCCTGTTCGCTCACTCTTGCAAGTGCCTTGTGTCTTACTCCTTTTACAAGCAACATCCTTAGTAGATCCATCTGGGGATTCTTTGGGGAATGATACAATTAAGTGCTGAATGTCCTAATTCCTTTTGAAGTTTCAGAGCTGTGGGTTCCTCCCACATCTGCCTGTCAAAGGTCACTTTTTATCTATTTCAGTTTCCAGAATTAACTGTGCTTGCCCTGCAGACCAGAGACCCCTGGGGAATTCACTTCTGGCTTTGGCTTAGTCTCTTGGGGGCTCTCCATCCCTGGCAGTGTCCATGGCCAAGGTTGGACGGGGCTTGGAGCAACCTGGGCTGGTGGGAGGTGTCCCTGCCCATGGCAGGGGGTGGCACTGGATGATCTTTAAGGTCCCTTCCAACCCAAACCAGTCTGGGCTTCCCTGGTCTAGTCACTGTACCCATATATTTCCCCAAGGACACTCAGTTCTGCTCCTTGCCCGTGGCCTCTGTCCCAGACCAGAGCTGTGCACTGCTCTGTGTGTTCCTGCCATTGGGTTTTGGCTGGAGAGGCTTTTGTAGTGGGGCAGGGCTGGGCTTTGCTGTGGCCTGCAGGTGTCAGATCTCCTTCAGCTCTTTACTGAGAACAAGACCCCTGTCTTTATTTCCAGATCCTTTAGTGACTATCTGAAGCAAAATTTGTACTTTTTTTGTCTTTCATGGTTCGAATTGAGTGTTTTGTAAACTCATCACACAGTGAGAGGTTGCCCACTGGAGGAAGGAAGCAGGGTGACCAAATGGTTGATGTTTACGATGTGATGTTCTGCACACTCATGTTTTCCTCTTGTTGCTGTTTTTCTCTTGTGAAAGAAGAGGTTTGTTTTTTTTCTTTTGTGTTCTAAATCAGGTAAGTGAGAGTCCAGTTGTCGGCAGCTCTGTTGTTGCTTACTTTACTAAAGGAATTTTCTGGGGTTTATTATTCCCCTTGACCCTTTTAAGTTGCACATTCAGCTCACTTTCCCAATTTAAAACCTGTTCTGTTGTAGGACCTTCCACCCTCGATGGGCTGTTATTGCTCCTCTCTGGAAAGGGAAGAGCCCTTGAAGCCATCAGCCTTGTCCTTGCCTTTGTGTGCCCAGGAAGGAATGCACTTTGCAATTCGTTCCTCCCACTTTCCTTTTAAAAGCAAAGCTCTGGTGGAAGAGCCTTGGCAGAAGAAATTCTTGTCTCTTCCCCAGCCTTTAACTCTGTCACACGGGGTTTTCTGCCAGCAAAGGACCTGCCTTCCCTCTCAGCTGCGTGTGCAGCTCCAGCTCCCCGGGGAAGTCTTTGCTCAGGGGCACAGCCTGGACTCCTCATCCTCCTGTGCCTGTGAAGGCTCCTGGGAGGGATTCCCTGTGGATTCACCTCGAGGTGCAGAGGGATGTGTGCCCTGGGTTATTAAAACCCTCTCAAGTGCAGCTCAAGCATCGACTCCCAGTGTTCTGTTCGTTGTTGAGATGGACAAACGACAAAATATACAAGAAAGTTGGGTGGAGATCTCGTTTATTTTTAGCACAGCTACTTTTTATATCTTTCCTAAGTGTAGGTGCATTAACATTATTGGTGCTTATTACATACAAACAATCATTCATTGGCCACAGTTATAACCTTTTGTCTCTGTACAGATTCTCCCAGCTCGTTATCCCTTATCTTGGAGCTTCCTGAGTCCTCTCAGCACCTGCAAGTTGTTTGCAATCCTCTAGCTGAGAGATGTATCTTCATGGGTACACAATCTCGTCAGGGTGAAATTCTTCTTGCTCTGCCAAGGGATGTGCAGACCCATTGCAGTTCCCCATTTGTGCAGCTTTGTGTCCTGCTTTTATTGAAGCATCATTTATTGAAGCCCCTCAGTCACCAGGGGCTGCAGGACGCCCCTCCAGGCTCTCAATTAATGCCAGGGGAGAGGAACTGTTCCTTTTGCAGATGTGTTGCCACCCTGGGTGACACTCCCCTCCTCTCCCATGGAGTGCCCGCCTTTTTGGGGATCTGTGCCTGAGAGCAGCTGAAAGGGAACGATGTGCTCGTCTTCCTTTGTGGTGGAGCTTGGAAAGTGGAGCTGGGGGTGATGCTGTGGCTGTGGGAAGAGAAAAAAAGGGAAAAAATAAAGAAAAACCCCACTAACAGTGGACTGCAAAATGTATTTCCAGAAGAAGAATGCACGGGATCATTAAACTAGGAAAATCCTTCCCTGTTTAGTCAGTGTATGCTGATTAAAGTGTAGACAGGAGATACATGTTCTCTCAGTTGGCCGAGATGTTACTTCTTCTCTCTTGGAATGTCACACAATACTAATTCTGACTCCTTTCTGCTGTTTCCCTTAGTTTATTAACAGCATCTCAGGCAAACCACAGGTTTTCATCAGTTAAAGCTCTGTAAAAGGCAGTTAAAAGCCCCTCTCTTTGCCCAGCTCTGCAACTGCAGAACACGCTTTGTTTGGGTCCCCACGGCCCACGTTGTATTTTAAGTGGTAAAGATCTGCCAGTGCTGTTCCTTGCCTGGTGTTCAGCTCTCTCATGCATTATTTATCAAACAGTAGGTGAAGACTTCAACCTTTTTATGATAATTGATAGTGCTTAGAATACAAGATCACAAACAGTTCCTGAGCACCAGTAAATGCCAGCGTGGGAGGTGCATTGGCAGGACGTGTTTTTCATAGTTAATTCAAAATATATAGGCTTTGTCGGGTCTCACTTGGTCAGCGTGGAGGGGGAGAGGAGAAATAGATGATAAAATGGGATATTAATAGCTTTGCATGTGGTTTTGTCTGCCTGTGTTGCACAGCCCTTGTGCAAACTCCACAAACTCTTCTAGTGTGAGCTGACAGCATTAAATGTGCCTTCCACCTGCTTCCTTGAATTCCAGGAGCTTCATGGAACAGCTCCCTGCATCACCTGAGGGTTTGAAGTAGTTCGGACAGTGGGTCCAACTGGAATTATCTCGTGTAAATCAGCTGCTCTGGGCCCTTCCTTATGCCAAAGTTTGGCTCCACGCAGCCCAATTCCCGGTGTTTGGGACATTTGGTGCCTGTCTGGAGTTGAGGAGTCCAAACAGGTGGCTGGAAAGTTGTACTCTCAGTTTAGAAAAGCCAAGCACAACCTAAGTGAGTACATTTTAGCTGTCTGTGAGCAGGCAAGGGATTGGGTGGTTAGGAGGTGTTAAGTTGCAGGATAGTTCCTTTTTAGTATCAATTGTATTGAAAAAAGACAGGAGATACAGAATAAAAACCCCACATGAGCTGTTAATTCAGTTTGATAGAGCTGAAGCAGCTACATATTGATGCCTCATTATTTTTAAATTGACTAAAGGTTTCTTTTCATTAATCCTTTATTCTGTAGACAGATGGGAGACGGTGGCTGCTTTTCAAGGGCAATTTCACCCAGCTGACAGACAGTGAAACTTCGGGTTGGGGTGGTTTGGGTTTCTTCACTGTTGAAATATTGCATGGCATAGAAAAAAAAAAAAAACAAAAAACAAGAGCAATGATTCCTTAATTAAAACGGGCTGCCTTGTTTTTGTTTTATTTCTTTATAATCTGGGGCATGATCTATGTCAGTTTACAAGCTTGGCTGTCTGAAAACCAGCCTGGTAGGTGTCAGATATCTGGGAAGGATTAACAATCATTAAAATACACTGAGAATACATATTTACCCTCCCTCCAGGACTGATTCTCACTGTCCTTGTCTTTCAGCAGCCAGACATAGCCCTGAACCCTTCTGGTCCCATTTCTGTGAGCTCCAAGCAGGATGACAGTGTGGTAACCACCAGGTGCTCTGGATGCCAGGGCAGTTTTTGGGCTGTGACTCTGTCTGTGAGGTTAAACCCAGACAGAGAGGAGAAACAAAGAGCTGTGAGTCGAGCTAAGCCTCTCACCCTTCCTGCTTCATCCCATCAAAGGCATCAGGGTATTACTGAAGGAGGATGCTCTTCCAGCTCAAGGCAGAACACAAACCTTTCTGCTACAGGAGTGCAGGGTGAGACTGAGGATGGAAAATGGACAAGTGCTGAATGGATTCCAAAGTTGCTGTAACCTCCTTGTGTCCCAGCAGGGCACCTGAATATCCTCACACAGCACAGCCTTGACTTTTCCAGTGTCATCTGGCATGGCTTTGTTGATAAGGAGGTACCTGAGGGGCTCTGCAGCGTCTTCCTGGTGGCCAGACCCCTCCCAGGCAGGACACTGCATTTCCAAAGCATTCCCAGAGCTGGAGCTGTGTGTTTACATGGGGGGGATGCAGGGATTTCCCCCTGGCTGCATTTTGAGACCTCTCAGCTCACTAACTCTTAATCCATTTAATGTTCATCCCGTTTATTTTCATAGTTTCATAATCAGCTTATGTGAGATGGGGTCATGGAAATTTAAACTTGCTTTCCCTTTGCTCTCTTGGCTTGTAATTTGATTACAAATAACCAATTTTATATTTTTTTATTTATTTTCCATTATCTCATGTTAATAGGTATATTATATTCCTGGAGCATGCATTTGGTCTCAGGTTGGCTTTGTTTTTCCTGGGATCGGCATCCAACTGCTGTGTGTATTGACTGGGTGTAAAGAACAGCCCAGTGTTTGCTTTCCCTGTTTCAGGACTATTGCCAAGGGATCTGAGCACTCAGCCAGCTCTTCCCAAACACCTCCACATCCACACTGGAGTGCTGGGGCAAGGGACAATGACAAGAGAGTAGGTTGGGATCAGATATCAGGAGGAAATCCTTCCCTGGGAGGGTGGGCAGGCCCTGGCACAGGTTGGGCAGAGAAGCTGTGGCTGCCCCAGCCCTGGGAGTGCCCAAGGCCAGGTTGGACGGGGCTTGGAGCAACCTGGGCTAGTGGGAGGTGTCCCTGCCCATGGCAGGGGGGGGGATGGGATGGGCTTTGAGGTCCCTTCCAACCCAAAGCCGTCTGGGATTCCATGATCTCCATCAGTGTTCGATGCCTCCTGTTTGCTGGAGCGTTTGCTTTGCTTTGCCTGATGAGGTTGGTTTGGTTTTGTTTGGTTTTTAAGTCAATTTGTCTCTTTATATGTTTTAAAATTTAGTGGAACAGATGTCTTATTCTTGGTCAGAGTAATTTAAATATACTCTTTAAGCACCTTTTTTGTGAGGAACGACATGACTAAGACAATCAAACCTTTGCAGCAGTTTGAGAAATGGTTTAAGGAGTCCCCCCAAGAGAGGTGGAAACAAAAGTCTGACACCAAAAGGGATGCAGAGCCAGAGAAAACAAGGGTGTGTAACCAAGTGTGACAGCCCTGTCCCCCCTGGCCATCCCTGGCTGTGCAGGTACACATGAATTAGAAATGACTAATGGTCATCGTTAGAAATGTGGGGAGAAAATCAATAACAACTTAGATTAAAACTCTCCAGATTCTTGAAGTACAGCGAGGTGGTGACACGCTGGAGGGGTGGGGAAGGTGGGGACAGATTTAGTGTGCCATGGACAGCCCTGTCCCACAGGAATGGGGTCTCTGCTGGCTTAGGGCAGTCTGCCCCTGTGCTCCAGGCTGTGGCTGCCCGGAGGAATCAGAGGGAGATGCATCTCCCTGCACTTCAAACTGCGGGTGGGTCTGGGTGAGAACTGCTCAGGCAGGAGGGGAAAAGCAGCTGGGAATGTCATCGGTCCACCTCACCCACAGAAACCACTCATTGCAATTAGGAATGGTAGAGCTGTTGGGAAGGAGAAGCAAAGAGCCCCAGTGGCTGATGCCAGGCTGTGTGCCAGGCTGTGTCCCAGGAGTGGGCAAATCCACAGGGAGCAGTACAGGGCAGCCCATCACTGGGGTGGATGGAACCACAGTGTCCCAGACTCGGGGCTGCTGAAGGCTGTAAGAAGGGAAAGAGTTGGAGGTGTGAGGTTTGGGATTTTTTAATGGTTATTACTGGGGTTCTTGTGTGCTTGGTTTGATTTGGGGGGGGTTTTGGCCCCTGTTAAATGCTGGGCTGGTACTTTCATAGACTCTGGTTGCAGTTGCAAGGTGTGATACCTGAGTGGAAGAGGCTTGCTTGGAGCCCACTGTATTTCCATTGAGGCAGAGTTCCCCACCCCAGGAGGTGTCTGTCTCTATTTGCATGTCCCAGCTTTATACCCTGCAGAAGACTTTTCTCCCTTTGCTTTCATCAGTTTGGCAGTGACAGCCCCCCTTGGCACTGCCAGAGGGGCAGAGACTTGGGGTTCTTTCAAAGGCAGTCGTAGATTTTCATCTCACCAGGGAGAGGAGTCCTCCAAACACCTCATCTTCCAGTGCTTTAATGCCTTTGTGACCCTGAAGTCAATCAGCCTCTTTAGAACTCTGCCACAGCGTTTATTTCCAGCACAGGTGGATTTCCAGCTCTTAGGAAGCAGCAAAGCAGAGCCTGGGGATTGCTGGAGCTCCTTTGTGCTGGTGCCTGCTCTGGGAGCAGTGCTCCTTTCCAAGGCTCTGCAGCATGGAAATCAGCTCATTCCTTTAGCAAGCCATCCCCAAAGCCCCAGGAGGTCATTACCACTCCTTTGAGCAGGTGCTCTGCTCTTCCTTGCTCTGTGGAGTACTTGGAGCACAGCCCTCTGAAGGACAGACAAGCTTTGAGGGAGCACCTTGTGGGGGTCTCTGAGGAAGGACCTGCTCATGGCAAGGAACCTCTCCATCTCCTGTGGTGCTCATTCAGCTGGTTTCCAGCTGGAGACAAGGAAAAGCTCCTGATTTGGGTTAGCAAACCCTCGACTGTGGTCATTCAATCAGCAACAACTGAACAGCCAAAACAGAAAGGGGAAGAAAAAATGTCTGTAGCACAATTGAAGCTGAAATAACGATAATGGGAGAACAAACCAAAAAAAAAAGGACTTAGACTTCAAATTTGAAGCCAAGGCACGAATACAGAATAGGACATTTTCCAGCTGAAATGAAGAGCTGTGTTTGAAACCCAAAGTTGACAGGTCATTAGTACAGCAGTGTGGGAGCTGTTGGTGTTCCAGCCTTTAAATCCCTGCTGTGCTAAGTGGATCTTTTTGCCCTCTTTGAAAAACTCCTCTTCCTCTTTGATTTGTTTGTACTTGAAGGCCAAGAGACCTTTGGTATTGTCTCATGTTTGCAAGGACAAAGCTAATTTCCAGCTGTTTGTAACATAATTCATTTCTCCCTATTAATCTATATCAATCAAATTCACTAACTGGCTTTATGAGAAATATTTATGCCTACGCAGAACAGAGTCAGTTAAAATTGATTCCACCTTAATTGCATCCAGCATGAAATATATTTTTTCTTCCTGGTAGGAGCATGGGAGTGTTAAAAGGAGAGGAGATAGAGAATGTTGTCTGTAGCAGTACTTAAATGTAATTTAAAGTCGTGGCTGTGAGAAGAACAGCTCTGGAGCTGCTGCCTGTGCTGCTCAGGGCAGGGACCAAGCTTGTTCCCAAAGTGCTGGTACTGAGCCCGTGGGGCTGGGGGGCTGCAGGGTAGGAGGGCAGCTGGAGCCTTGGAAGGGTGTCTGCTGCTTAATGCTGCTCTGGCTGCCTTCATGGGGAAGGTTTGCTTTCCCAGCCCTCTTGGTAGGGAAGGTGGAGTGGGCTGGAGGCACCACAGAGGCTTTGGGTTCGAGCCTTTGTGTGGCCTCCCCGCTGTCACCAGCAGAGCCAGAGCTGGGATTTGTGGCTCTGAATCCACGATTTGTCTGGTGTGAATATTCCTCCAGCACATTGTGAGCTGCAGGACACACTGGAAGGAGCCATCACCTCATGGTCTTCAAAACTGCTGTCAAAAGGAGCTCTCAGAACTCACTGAGGGGGCTGCTCTGGAGAGGGCCACGTTGTCACTGGGGGAGACCTTATTGCTCTTTACCAGGTGGGGGTCCATAATTTCTCCCAGGTAACAAGCAATAGGATGAGAGTAAACAACCTCAGGTTGCACTAGGGGAGGTTGAAATTGGACATTAGGAAAAGTTTCTTCACTGAAAAGGTTATCAAGCATTGGCACAGGTTGCCCAGGGCAGTGGTGGAGTCAGCAGCCCTGCAAGTGTCGAAAAACCATGTGGATGTGGCACTTGGGGGACATGGGTTAGTGGTGAACACGGTGCGGGGTTGATGGTTGAACTTGATGATCTTAAAGGTCTTTTCCAGCCTTAATGTTTGTGTAAGACTTGGGCCTTGTGATGTAAAAGAAGAGTGGAATTAGTCAAGAAAGGGAAAGCTGTTTGTAACTCTGCTTGGAGAGCCCTGTGTGAGCTCCCTGATCCAAGAACAGCCCTAAGAAAAGGCAAGAAGGGGCCTCAAATAGAAGAAGCATCTCCAGGTTCTGCCTATCTGCCATGGCTCTGGTGGAAGAAATGTGACAAAGAGATGACAGAACGAGGCAGGCTGTGGGGTGTTTCACATACTCTGAGTTTCCAGAGAGTGGGATAAAAGGGCCTTCTTTCTCAGCCCTGTAAAATCACCACATAAATGATTGGCCAGAGTGTAGCACATGGGGATTTGACATCCCCTAAAGATGACACGTGGTATGTTTTCATCAGTGCCTATTTCCCTAAATAAAAGAGGGTAAATAAAGCACCTGCTGAGCGGGGCCTCCAAGGTTTTCCTGGAGTTTCACGGCTCCTTTTTAGTAGTTGCCATTTAAGGTGAATTCCTTTTCAGCCAAAGTGCCGTTTGCAGTCGGAAGTCTGTGGGGAACCTGAGGAGTGAATGGTTCTGACAAATGAGCAGTTTGAGGGAATTCATCTTCTGTGGAGGACATCAGCTTTCTCCTGCAGCCATAGGGTAACATTTGATTAACTGCAGGTAGAAAACAAGGAAGATGTGCCTTGGGATGTAAAGTTTTATTCTGGTTAGACCAGCTGAGCAACCAGACCAAGACCAAATATGCAGATTTTTGCTTGAAGCCCTAAAAACTGCAGCAGCACAGTGACATCTGTGTGCCTGGGACATCTGGAGTCACTGTTGTGACAGGTGCATCAGGAACTGGGAGGCAGAGAACTGGTAGGATCAGCAGGAGCAAAGGAGATGGGAGTAAAAGGGGGTGTTTCCAGTGAAGCCCTAAAGGAAGAAGAGATTTATAAAAGGAAAAGAATCATAGAAACACAGACTGGTTTGAGTTGGGAGGGACCTTAAAGTTCATGTCCTTCCACCCCCTGTCATGGGCAGGGACACCTCCCACCAGCCCAGGGTGCTCCAAGCCCTGTCCAACTTGGCCTTGGACACTCCCAGGGATGGGGCAAAAAAGGCAACAAGTACTCTGGTATCTCCACAGGCTGCAGGGTCGTTCCTGGAAGGAAGAAGTTGAATATTTGTGCCCAGCATGCCAGCTGCCAACCAGTGGTGTCCAATTCAGGTGGCAACTGTCAATAACCCATGATTTGATAGTGTTTTTCCCGAACTCATCAATGGTTTCCTTACAGAAGCAAATTAGGGTCTCTAGGGTCATAAATGGTAGGAAGAGCTCTGGGGTTTGGGGTGACCTAACTGGGGCCTTCCAGGACCTGAGCAGAGCTGACAGGAAATGTGGAGAGAGATTATTTGCAAGGGATGGAGTGCCAGGACAAGGGGAGTGGCTTCCCAGTGCCAGAGGGCAGGGATAGATGGGATATTGGGAAGGAATCCTTGGCTGGGAGGGTGGGCAGGCCCTGGCACAGGTTGGGCAGAGAAGCTGTGGCTGCCCCAGCCCTGGGAGTGTCCAAGGCCAGGTTGGACGGGGCTTGGAGCAACTTGGGCTGGTGGGAGGTGTCCCTGCCCATGGCAGGGGTGGAACTGGATGATCTTTAGGGTTCCTTCCAACCCAGGCCATTTTATGCCTCCCTTATCTCTCAGTTGCAGGATTATGTGAGGAAACTTTCCTTTGTTGCCTCCTTGAACTGGGACCCCACTGTCAGAGTGTTAGAGATGTGAGTGAGCTCCAGAAAGGAATCTGAGTCATGGAAAGGTGTGGACTCCCCATCCCTAGAGCTGTTCAGGGCTCCATCCAGCCTGGCCTTGAGCAACCTGGTGGTGTGGAAGGTGTCCCTGCCCATGGAAAGGGGGTGGAACGAGATGAGCTTTAATGTCTCTTCCAACCCAATCCATCTGGGGCCCTTTGCAGGTCCATGGAATGCACACACTTGGCAGCTCTGGAGTTCTTGGCAATGGTGATTGTGGGGACCTTGAAAGCACAACAGGGAGTGTCCCCTGCACCTTGGTATCCATGTCAGGTATTCTCCTGCTACTCACCACCAGTTGCTGTTGAGGAAAGGCTGTTGGGTCCGAGATGTTGGACCTGGCTGTGACCTGGCTGTGCACAGGAGCCTCAGGAGCTGCTGGAATGCCATGGCTGGGACAGAGGGGAAGGTTTGAGCTAAGTAGGAGCTGGTGGTTTTTAGATCTGTTGAATGCACCACCAAAAAAAATTTTCAGCTTCCTTGGAAGGAGTTGGAGAAGGAAGAAAGGGAGAGCAGCCTCTACTCAGCTAGTCCAATAAATAAATCAACCCACAGGTAAGTCTGACACTGCTGGAGTGGATTTTTTGAAGTATTTTTCAAGAGGAAACAAATCTGCAAGCTCTCAGAGTGTGCAAATGTACTGAAATCGAACCATAAGAAGGAGCAGTTGCAGTGCATGGAAGTGTGTGTGGGAAATTCCTGCTGGGATGGAACGGGCACATCACAGAAAGCTCCTGTCAGTAAGAAGACAAAGTCAAATAATCGTAACTGTCATAGGCAGGACTTGGGATTAGCCCAAAACAAATGTATAAATCCAGCATATTTGTGCCCCAGAACCACCTGCCAGTCACTTCTTTATGGTGAAATCCACACTCCTGGCAAGCTGCCTTTTTCCTTTCTGCCTGCCATGAAAACGAGCTGTTTGTTAACAAACAACCACCCTTCTGTCCTGGTGGAGAACGTGCTCAGCTGCCCCAGCTGGGGCCTTCACGGGGGGCTCTGAATACACAGTGAGCAACTGGCTCTTAAATATATAAAATATCCAAGTGTATACAGTATCTTTTACCTTGACAAAGAGTGTGGAGCTGGAATCATTAGCTGAGCCTCTCTGGTGAAATAAGGGAGTTTGTGTGAGGTTTTGATGTTCTTTACTGTCTGGGAGCTGTACAGTGGATAAAATAACTGCATTTATTGGGCATTGGTGCATTCAGTAATAGGAGAGAAAAGGTGCTCTGCACACCTTAGGAATTCTTATTTCCAGGCATTTCCCTGCACTGAGCTCTGGCCACGTTGTTTGGTATGAGAGAAGCCCCAAGGTGATTCCTGTCGGCACCTTTGGTGTTTTACAGGGTGACAGCCTGGGCACTTGAGCAAAACTAAGGCTGTGGAAATTCAGGCCCAGGCTGGACAGGGCTTGGAGCAACCTGGGGCTGGTGAGAAGTGTTCCTGCCCAGGGCAGGGGGTTGGAATGGGATGGGCTTTAAGGCTCCCATTGGGATGTTCAGTGGTGCTCCGAACTGGAATTGTTGTCACTAAGGCTTTGTTAAGGGCACACCCCAGAATTATCTGGGCAGAGTTGAATGATCAGGTTGGATGTTGTGGTTTGGTTTCACTTGCACTTCCATGAAAACAATTTTCAGCATTAAATTTGCGTTAAGAATGCCGAGGTGAGGAGGAAAGTGTGGACTGTAAGGCTGCAATCAGTCCGAACAGCCAGTGGTGGGGCAGGATGAGGTGCAGCACTGGCAGGAGTTGTCACCAACAGGTCATGGGGGGATGGCCACAGTGGGAGCCCATGAAGGGGCCAGGAGCAGTCAGGGACCTGCTGGATCCCAGAGGATCCCAGAGAATCCCAGCCAAGGAGCCCATACCTCAGTGGTATTCCCCTCTTGATGGCCATTCCCTCAAATCCAGCCCATGTTTAATCCCCCAAATCCTACTGCGTTGGCCATAACCAGGAATGGTGAAGGTGATGGCTTAAAGTGAAGGCAAGAGAGCTCCATAATGTCTATTTAAGGGAAGTTAACAAAGGAAATTCTAAGTCCTGGCATCAGGGTGAGCTGAGAAAAGCCAGGAGTGACACAACCAAAGAGTCTTTGTGCCTTCAGTGTAGAAATGCAAACCTTGAGTCTAAAGACAATTTTCTGTTCTTAATTCCATTTGCTACTTGCGTGTATATGGAGGAAGTGATTTCTTCTCCAAAGCTGCTGCCAGTTCCCAGCAGTGGTTTATCCAGCCTTGAGTGGATTCTGTAGGGAAATAAACTGGAGAAAAGGAGGAAGCCTGGAATTAGCCTGGAGAAAAGGAGGCTCAGGGGGGACCTTGTGGCTCTGCAAGTCCCTGCCAGGAGGGGGAGCCGGGGGGGGGTCGGGCTCTGCTCCCAGGGAACAGGGACAGGAGGGGAGGGAA
>VXBX01004293.1:411034-427954 GCA_013400415.1 Scytalopus superciliaris | reverse complement strand
CCCAACCCAGGGGCAGCACCAGCCCTTGGCCTTGTTGAACCTCCTGAGATTCCCAGGGGCCACTCCTGGAGCCTGTCCAGGTCCCTCTGGATGGCCCCGTCCCTCAGGTGTGTCACTGCACCCCCAGCTTGGTGTCACCTGCTCTCCTGCTGGGGGTCACTTTGTCCTTGTCATTAGTGAAGATACTATATCCCACTGGTGCCAGTGCAGACCCCTGAGGGGACCCCACTGGTCACTGATGTCCCTCAGACTCTGAGCCATTGGCCACTTTTCCTCCCAGAAAACAAAGCAGACTTCATTTTATCAATCAGTTCCTTTTATAGATGTTTATTTTATGTGCTTGGGAGGTGAGAAGGAAGTGATCCAGTTTATTAAGAGAGAGTTTAATATACTGTGCAACAGTACAGTTTATTGAGAGAAAGGGTTACAGATTTATGGTCCTGTGTGTGCAGTAAATGCCAGCAGTGTGGTGCTCCAGCAGTGTGTCCTCTCTAACAGAGAAACCACTCTGGGTTGGTGCCAGCTCCTTCCCAGCTTTCCTTTGGGCACATTCCCCAAGTTTCCTGCATTTCCCAGGGCTGGGCTACCCTCCTCCAAAAAAAGAGTTATAAACTAACGTGAAATTATCACCCTATTCAGAAATTTTAGGGATTCTGAATGCCCTCTGACATTGTAACGATGTGTTAAGAGAAAATTATTAATAAGCTTTTACCAAGCAAACGATTCCCATGGTATTGAATCTTACAAGAAAATATTTCTTATCTAAAATTATACCTCCGCTCATCTTCAAATATAAAACATCTCAGCTTAGTACATATCCAGCCTATTAAGTCCCACACATATTCGATAATGCATTTTTATGGTTTCCTCACATGGCATGAAGACCTGTTAATGAATTAAAAAGTGTTTTTAAAGAGGAACTTCTCTGAGCAGCTGGAAACTGATATGTTGAAGAAGCCTTAGTTACTCCAAATATTAAGCTTGCAAGTCAGGAAGCAGACTCAAAGGATTCCAAGGCCACTTGATACAAATAAAAAGTACCTAAAAGCCAGAAGATGCAGCCCAGAGTTCCAAAAGGAGATTCTCCTTGGAGAAACACACCCACACATCAGTGTGCACAGGCTCCTCTCAAACAGGACATCCAAACTGCCCTGGGCCACGCTGCCAAGAGAAAAGGCAGGAGAAAAAGGGGGTCCCACCCAGCCTGGGAGAAACTCTGACCCGTGGGGAAGGATCCAGTCAAGGGAAAACATCATGGCAGTGCAAAAGTGACACTGCCCAGAACTGCACTGGGTCAGCTGAAGGGGTCTGGCTGTGGAAAGCCAAAGAGCAACTTACCTGGTCCCTCTTGGGGCACTGTGGGCAGGTGGAGGTAAGCGATGTGAAAGGTGGGGTTGGAATCATGGAACAGAACCCCAGGATGGTTTGGAAGGGACCTTAAAGCCCATCCAGTGCCACCCCCTGCCACGGGCAGGGACACCTCCCACCAGCCCAGGCTGCTCCAAGCCCCGTCCAACCTGGCCTTGGACACTCCCAGGGCTGGGGCAGCCACAGGTCCTCTGCCCACCCTCATAGTCAAGGATATAATCCAGCCTAAACTTGATTTAAACATTAAATTTTCCTCCCATGTTGTTTCAGGCCTTGCTTTGGAAAGCTGGAGAAGATGGGAATCAGCACACGCTGGTTCCATCAGTGACTCGAAGCAATGAGGGTGATGAAGACGAAGTTTTAATTACAGAATCCCAGAACTGTTTGGGCTGGAAGGGATATTTGAGATCATCTCATTCCAACCCCCTGCCATGGGCAGGGAATTAGTTGCTTACAGTTGGAATGTTGTGATGTCTGAGCCTCTGTCCCCCACGGGTACACTGAGCAGCACGAGGGTCTCTCCTGTGGCCCTGAATCCCCTGGCACAGCTGGCTGTGCCCTACAACCAGCCCCTGGCCCCCAGAGCCAGCACTTGTATCCAAGCCGGGCTGGTGGCTCCTCCCAAGCTGTTCCCAGCTCATTTGCGCAAGGCCTCTCATTTGCCAGGGCCAAAAGTGGCCTGGAGGTTGGAAAGTGGGTCAGTTCTCTTGCCTTTCCTCCCTTTCACTATTGGCAGAGTAACTTGCCTCTCAGTAACTTGCTTGGCAAACAAACATGATGCCCTATTAGCACTGGTGATACTTATTTTCATCCTTATTAGAGATCAGCCCATTACAAAGCAACTTGACATGTATTTTCCTTTTTTTTTTTTCTATGCAGAGAACTTGTACAACAAAATAAAGGAGATGCAAATGATATGTTGCTAAACTTGACAGGGTTTTGATTTAATATCGTTAGGCTCCATGTTCCTACTTTCAGTTAGCTCTGGAATCTGCTTACACACTGTGCTGTGCAGTATTTCTGTCAGAGAATGGGAGGGGAGGCACCACGGACCAGGAAACACCGAAAGAAATACCTGCACAAATGATGTGCTGCTGGGTGTGGGTGGAGTTGCCCAGTGCAAAGATAAAAGCATGTTGGGTTTCAGAGAGCTCTGAAAACATCATTGAGTTCCTGGGTTTTTTTTGGTCTTCTGTGAGAAGCTCTTCTTTCAGATGGTGTTGGTTTTGTGTGAGAAGAGTTGTCCAGAAATGCAGATGTTTCTGTTTCCGTGTCTCAGAACTAATGTTGGTTGAGGGAGGGGCTCCTGCCCCTGTGCCCAGCAGTGAGCCCTGGGGGCCAGGAGGGCAGTGGGAGCCTGGGGGGCAGCAGGAAGGGCACTGGCAGCAGGTGAGGAGGGGCTCCTGCCCCTGTGGCCAGCCCTGGCAGGCACATCTGCAGGGCCGTGCCCAGCCCGGGCTCCCCAGCACAGCAGGCACAGGGAGCTCCTGCAGCGGGGCCAGCGCAGCCCGCGGAGATGCCCAAGGGCTGGAGCAGCTCTGGGAGCAGCAAAGGCTGAGGGAGCTGGGGCTGTTCAGCCTCCAGAGCACCCCCTGAGAGGGCACCTCCCCATGGGGGGCAGTGCCTGCAGGGAGGGGGCAGAGCCCGGCCCAGGCTCTGCTCGGGGGGCCCAGCCATGGCACGAGAGGGACGGGCACGAACTGATGCCCAGCCAGTTCCACCTGCCCAGGAGGGAGAACTTCTTGGCTGGGCACTGAGCCAGCCCTGAGCAGAGCCCAGCCAGGGGGGGAGTCTCCTCCCTGGGGATATTGCAGAGCTGTGTGGGCACAATGCTGTGCCCTGTGCTCTGGGATGGCCCTGCTGGAGCAGGAGGTGGCACCACATGCCCCATTGTGGTCCTTCCAGCCTGACCCAGCCTGGGATTCTGTGACTGTGAGAACACAAATTAAATTAATGAAGTGGAAATCTGTTGTGCTCAGGCTCGAAGTATTAACAGATTTTAAGGGCTTTTAAACCAACCTTTATCAGCAAACACTGACAATGAACTGTGCAGGACCATAACGAGATTGGATGCAAAACAATGAATATTTAAGACATGTAGCAGTTGCCAAGCACTGTTAGTGTTCCCCAAGCTCGGTGGGTTGTGTGAATGCTTCCACACTTGGGTTGGTGTTAAAGGAGTGTGTCAAGAAGTGTTAATTCTCTGTTCCTTGTCTCTGCTTTTGTAGGTTTTCTGTGAAAAGTCATATTAAATGTACTTCCAGTCCTTAAAGGGCCTCCCAGAGAGCTGGAGAGGGACCAGGGACAAGGGGTGGAGGGACAGGACACAGGGAATGGCTTCCCAGTGCCAGAGGGCAGGGATGAATGGGATATTGGGAAGGAATCCTTCCCTGGGAGGGTGGGCAGGCCCTGGCACAGGTTGGGCAGAGAAGCTGTGGCTGCCCCAGCCCTGGGAGAGCTCAGGGTTGGATGGGGCAGCCAAACTACCCCTTGGTTTGTTACATTTGGCTTGGAGAAGTATTGGGAAATATTGATGTCGTGGAAATCAAATGCAGTCAAGGGGTGATTTTTGCCTCAAAGCTTGGGGGTGAATAAATGGAAAAACACATCAGTAAGTTGCAAAGACTGTGAGATCTACTCTAAGGTTTTCCTCCTTGAAACTTTTCATGGGAGAAATACGGAGCAAAGTCTGCAGTTCCAACTCCTGCACTTTTTTCACTGTTTTAAGCTACTGCAAAGCAGTGGTTAAAATCCCCCTCCCCTTGGCTGGAGCAGCTTGCAGGTTAGTCTGGCATGAAAGTAAAAATGATGTCCCAAATGTTTTCATCAGGAAAGTCTGACTCACATCGTGCTTATTTTCTATTTTGAAAATGAATCCATGTCCTGAAAATGCAAAGTTTAGCTTCCATCACACACCACTGAACCTGGAGCAGCTGTTTTTCAAATGGTCCCACTTGAGTTAGTCCCAATTAGGTCTGGTTTTTGTTCCCAGAGAACATTTTCATTGTCGTTTTATGATCCCAGTTTTGCCCCTGGAGGTTCCCAGCTCTGATCCAAGTGGGCACTGTGGGGCAAAGGGTGATGTGCAGTGGGGAGGGGGACGAGGTGCTGGTGTGCTCAGAGGTGCTGGCATTTGCTGGCACTGGAGTTGCCAAATTCCCAGGTCCTGTTCTGAACACCTGGGAACTGTTTGATTCATCAGCTTGAACGTGTGCAGATTTTCTGAGGGTTGACAACATGGCATTAAACACTTTGCCTCATTTCAAATTCCTGCTCTGGAAAAGCCTATCTGGAACTCTTAAAAGGTGCAAGAGGTTTATTTTCAGCTGGTTTTTGTTGTTAAAAACTACTGTCTTAAGCCACCACTCCTGCTCTGTTCCCTGAGCTGGTTTCCCATTGCCAGGGGCTCGGCAGGATTAGAGCAGGAGGCTCTGCTGGTGCTCAGGCTGGCTGGTCCCAACTGTGCACGTGTAGAACCACTAATATGTTTTATCATTTCAGGGGGTTTATTTTTACCTCATTATGTGCTGACACTTCTTCCTTTTAGGATTTGCTGCAGCTGTTTGATAAAGCAAATGTCAGATTCATTAAGGCTGCAAAAGAGCTTTAGGACCATCAAGCCAGCACCTCCACTGTGCTCACCACTAAAGCCTGTCCCCAAGTGCCACATGCAGGCACTTCTGCAACACTTCCAGGGCTGGTGATTCCATCACTGCCCTGGGGAGCTTGTTACTGGCAGCACTTGCTGTGGAGGAATTTTCCCCAATATCCAATCTAACCCTCCCCTGGTACAACCTGAGGCTGTTTCCTCTCACCCTGTCACTTGTTACCTGGGAGAAGAGACTGACCCATGTCCAATCCTCGGGCAATAGAACAGCAAACCCTGAGTGAATCACGTGTCTCAAACTCAGCTTTTACTTTTTAAGAGAGATCTCAGATTACAAGTGAAATTCTCCAAATGTTTATTTTCGGTTCACTGGACTTTATACTGAGACTTGTTCAAACAGCCTTTTGGTGAGGGTGAATTCCCTTTGAAAAAGGAGCAGGTCTGGCTGAAGGGGAAAAAGAATCAATCATGATTTGCAAGTTAAGTGATGAAAAGGTTAAAAACCTGATCCTTGTGTAATACTTTGAAGCTGGACATGTCCTTGTCCTTCCCTGAGGCCAAGTGAGGGAGGTGTGAAACAATTCCCTGTCTCTGGGGAATGGTGGGGCTTTAACGCGTTTGTTTTCCCCCTGATAATCTCAAAACTGCTGCTTAAAACTGGTTTTTGAATGTAGCACTTTAGTGCCTTTGGGGATTTGGGACTTGAATTATGAAGAATGACAGAATCACTGAATGGTTTGGATGTGAAGGGGCCTTGAAGACCACCTTGTGGGCATGGGCAGGGACACCTCCCACCAGCCCAGGTTGCTCCAAGCCCCGTCCAACTGGCCTTGGACACTCCCAGGGATGGGGAATGTGTGAAGAAGGAGCCAGTGCTTGGTTGGAAAGACAACAAAACTGCTCAGAAGAAACTGTTCAATGTCCTCAAAGAGGGAAAAAAATGCTTCTGGGCAGGATGTGGTGCCAAGTAGTCCTGGTTTTCCTGGGTTTCTATTGGTGTGGCTGCAGACACAGCCAGGAGCTGGTACTGGTGGGAAGAAATCAGCTGCCTGTGGTGTGGTGGAGTGCAATGAGAATGAACTCGGAGGGAAGGAGGTCAGGCTGGTGTTTGGATCAGCCTGTCCCTGCAGTCAGGGCCTGTGCTGGCTCTCACACTTCCCTGAGCTGGGATTGTGCTCCCAAAGCCCCAGGGTGACTCTTTCTCAGCCGCTCTCTTGTCCCTTGTTTGGGATTCTGATTCCTTGACAGCAACACGACTCACAGAGGTTTGTGCACAGCTGTTGCTTCCAAATGGTCCTGTGGGTTTCTCTGAGTAATAAAGGCCTTTTCTTACACTTTCTGCTTCTGTGATAAAGCCATTCTCAGGCAAAGAAAGGGTTTGCTCTCTGCACACGAATGGAGATGCTTTCCCTGCTCTCACAGAAGGCAAACACCAGGCAGGAATGCACAGAAAGCTTTGGTGATTTTTAAAAAGTTGGAAATAGAGCACCCTTCCTCCAGACCCAGAGTGTTACAGATCAGCAAAGAAGGAATTTCAAGTTTACTCTCTCCTACCCTTGGGTTCTCACGTCTGGCATTTGGAGTAGTTCCTCCTTCATGTGCACTGCTGAGGCATCACAAGCAATTCCTT
Organism: Scytalopus superciliaris; assembly: GCA_013400415.1. Lineage (NCBI taxonomy): Eukaryota > Metazoa > Chordata > Aves > Passeriformes > Rhinocryptidae > Scytalopus > Scytalopus superciliaris. The sequence continues at coordinate 421,349 of VXBX01004293.1, read as the reverse complement.
CATCCCCTGAAAAATTGCTTCTCCCACTTTTAGAAATACATAAGAAATTGTGAGTTTTCCTCTGTGTGCTGTAAAATCCAGAGTACACTTCCCTGTTGTGTTTCACTCCACACCTCAAGGACTCTTTTTGCCTCTGGGCAAAAATAGGATGGATATTGGAGCAAGAGAACTGGAACACTGAATTGTTGCTTAACAAGACTTGTATCCAGATCTAAGTGAAGAGGGAAATTTTGGTCTGTGATCATTTCTTCTACCTAAATGGTGAGCCCAGAGGGGCACCAGGATGGGCAGAGGCTGGAGCAGCTCTGCTGGGAGGGAAGGCTGGCACAGCTGGGATTGGCCAGCCTGGAGAGGAGAAGCTTTGGGGTGACCCAACTGTGGCCTTGCAGGGCCTGAAGAGGCTACAAGAGAGATGGAGAGAGACTGTTTCCAAGGGCCTGGAGTGCCAGGACAAGGGGAATGGCTTCCCAGTGCCAGAGGGCAGGGATAGATGGGATATTGGGAAGGAATTGCTGGCTGGGAGGGTGGGCAGGCCCTGGCACAGGTTGGGCAGAGAAGCTGTGGCTGCCCCATCCCTGGGAGTGTCCCAGGCCAGGTTGGACGGGGCTTGGAGCAACCTGGGCTGGTGGGAGGTGTCCCTGCCCATGGCAGGGGGTGGGATGGGATGGGCTTTGAGGTCCCTTCCAACCCAAACCATTCTGGGATTCAGTAATTCTATTTTCAGGGATGACCCTTCCCCACATTTCCCCCACACTCACCTTTTTATTCCCCTTTCTGGAAGATCAGACTGCAGCGTTTGTGGCTTTCCAACATCTGGAAACAACTGGGAGACCAGAGCCAAACTCAGACTAAGCATGTCAGGGCACTATTTTGGAAAACATAGATTTAATCTCTCTGTCTTTGGGTGCCAGGAAAAGTCAGGGTTGCTGGCAATGCTCATTTTTTCCCCTCCAGGACGCTCTCCTGCAGAAAGTAGCACAAGCAGATAAAGAGGATGGAAAAGCATCAGTGAGTTGGTTCCTTTCTTCCCCTCCTTTGTTAGGAGAAAACAGATCCCTGTGGTGCACAGTGGATGACTAGGAAATATTAAAACAAATTATGCAGTTTAAGCAATGCTTAGGTAGGCTTTTATAATTTTAATAATTCAGCTTTAGAGCAGAGTGTTACAGGCTCCTGCTGCTCCTCTCAGAATGGTTTGCAAACAGGCCCCAGGATGGCTCCAAATGAAGGTGAAAACATTGAAGTCATTTAATTCCCCCCTTCCGTGGCCACTGCCTGTCAGGGTGTTCAGAATAATCACTGGATCTGAGTCCTCCTGGTCTTCAGGTGTAAGTTGGGCCCAGTGAACCCGATGTTGACGAGGTCCAGTGGTGGCTGAAGGAACTGGAGAGCAAACAAGAGTCACAAAAGCAGTTCTGGATGTCTCCTTGTGACCTGCCACACTCTGAGATGTGCCCGGGAACTCTGAGCCAGCTGTCCCTGCTATGTGGGTGACAGGACTTAAGGAATGCAATGAATTGTCTCCAAGCACTGTCAGAGAAGGGAATTCCCCCAGGCTGAGCCACCATAACAGGAATTGTGATAAAGAGCAGATGGCAACAACAGGAGCCAGGCCTGGCAAGGCAAATCTGGGCAACCTGCACCAACAACAATTCCCACTGTGGAAAACTTAGAAAGGAAAGCATTAATTTCAGACCTTAATGAAGGTTAAGGTTTTAATTGGCACAGCAGCAAAACGCCACTGTGCAAGCTGTGGGGAAGGAAACAACTGCTGCCAGCCCAGAGTGTGGCAACAACTGAGGTGCCCCCTGAATAGCCAGGACTTGGAGTGTGAGACAGGGGTACCCCAGGGGCACAGCCCAGGGACCCTCACACTGAGAAGAGCAGAAGGAGGACCCAGCAGAATCCATGTGGTGGTGGTGATCTCTTCACTTAGTCTCTCTCTCTCTCACTCTCTCTCCCCCCCTCACATTTACTGTTAAATAAAACCATGCTATTGACTTTGGCATTTGGTCTCGTTTGCAGCAGTGATGGACTGAAATGTTGTTATTGTCTTAAACATTGTCAAAGTCACAGAAAGGCTTTCTGTCAAACTGCAAAGAAGCAGCTGCCTGTCTGGGACCACTGAAACACCACCCCCCTCCCACCCCAGTGCCTCCTGACTGCAACTGGGACTGGGAAGGGCACTGTGAGATAGGAGATTATTGTCTAATCAGCTCAGGTCTGAGGAGAGGTAAACACAGCCAGGGGGTGGTGGAGGAGAAGGGGTTTGGGGTGTGGTGGTGAAATCTGTCCACACCAAACCACAGGAGTAACACCCACAGGGAAGGGCACCTGCATGTGGGACATCCATGTGAGAGGCAGCTGAGAAGGGTCATAAACCATCAGAGACCCCCAGAGAGCCCTCTCATTGCTGAGACCTCCCACCACCAGAGGACTGCACGTGATCCAAGTGATGCAGCAAATCCAGAGCCTGTCCATGAGCCTGCAAAGCTTCCCCCCCACCCAGGTGAGGTGCCTGGAATCTCCTGAAGGTTTGTTAGTCCTCTGCACTGTTTTGTGGGACCCTCAGCATGGAGAACACCACAGGAGCGAGATCAGTGGGACACTGCGGGTTCCACATGGTGATACATCTTCTGTTTAATCTCTCTCTGTCACTTTCTTTCCTCCTCCCCTCCTTTTTCCTGTTTCTCTCTCTGTCTCACATTTACCATTAAACAAACCCCATAGTCTTGACTTTGACATNGGGTGGATGGATGAATGGGTGGGTGGATGCATGGATGGATGGATACATGGATACATGGATGCATGGGTAGATGCTTCCCCACACTCCCTCTCTGTGGGTTGTGTGCTGGAACACTCACTTGGATAAAATCATTTGCATCCCAATTTCCCTGGCCAAAGCCAAGCCCACCCACTGCTGCCTCCTCATTGGCACTCCTGCTCCCCTGCACTGAGAGCTCCAGTTCCCCCCTCATTCCCTCAATCCCAGAGATGTACTTCAGGTTGATTTTGAAAGATGGGTTCTTATTTTGAGAGGCAGCCTTAGCCAAAGCTTGGCATCTCATCGGTGGCATAAATGTCTATTTCCAAATAAGGAATTTTTTTCTAGAGCCAGAATGAAAATTCCATGTTTTTCAATTTTCTCTTGAATGGAAATAGGAATGTGGCATACTCAGGAAAACAGCAATGAAACAGAACCACCAGGGTCTCTGGCTCACGTGTGTTTTGTGCACGAATCAGCATCAAGGAGGAGGAAACAAAGGACCTTCACTTCACATCATCCACCTCTCAGAATTCTGGGGCTGCCTTGCAGGGAAAGAGCCAGGAATCCCCCCTTGCTCCAGCTTTCTTTTTCCTGCTACCCTGAGTGTTGGGGACTCTCAGGAGGAACCTGAAAGCCTGAGGCCCTTCCAGTGGCCATCCTGCCCCAGAGCCCTCAGCCCCTGGGGGGGATTGGGAGTCCTGTTTGGCACTGAGGTGCTGTGAGGTGGCACCACCCGTGGTGTGTGCCCAGCACCCAGAGCCTGGCCTTGTGCTCAGAGCAGAGACACCCCGAGGGACGAGGCAGGGCTCTGATGGGAAGGGGCCTGTGCTGCAGCACTTTTGTCAAACCTCACACACAGAGTGTTTCCAGCCACTCAAAAATGCTCTTCTCAGAAAATGATCAGTCAGGGATCTTGAGAGGCAAGGCCGGGCACTGCAAATACAGGTGGCATCACCCACAGGCTGGAGTTGCCTCCAAACTCAGGCCCTGCAGTCAGCACAAAGTTCATTTCCACTTTTCAGCAGCAGTATTTTTAATTTCCTTTGGAGTTTTATTTCTTTTGGCCTGTGCTGGGGATTTCTGTCTCCTTTAAGGGCCGGTCATTGCACACTGGCAGGGCTGGTCCTCTCGGTTTGTGGTTTAACCCTTTTGTACTCGTGGGACAGTTTGCAGGTGTAGTTTGAGCCACTCAAGCTGTTAACTGGAGGAAGGGTTTGGGGAGAGGAAGCCCAAAGGAAAACAAGGGGAATATACATTTAAAGGAAAGTTCTTGGGCTTTGGGGTTGAGCAGATTTGGGTTATATAAACAAAAAACTGGGTAAATTGGGTTTGCTTCATCCTGACTTGGGACCTACTTAGTAGATGAAGCATAAATATATAGAAATTATTAGTATAGTGTCAATAAAATAAACCAGGTTTGAAATAGAATTGAGATTGGGTTTGTGATAATATATTTCAATGGGAAGACTTGGCTATCCCTGGGAATGTGACTCCTTTTAGGTACAAATTCTGTTTGCAGGTACCAAACTCCATAATCAATGCACATCATCAGGGAGTTTGTGTTCCAAGGAGCTCAGCACAAACTCTGTTTATATATATATATTTTCCCCCAAGGTGCCAAAATAGGGCATGGGGTTTCCATCATGGGAGAAGCTCAGGAGTGGGAGCTCTCAGTGTGAAAGGCACATGTGGAAAGTTGGGGCCTTTCTGCCTTGTGAGCCGTGGCAGAGCGTGGCCATCCCATCAGCTGCAACTGGGGAAAGTTCCCACCCTCCTTGGAATTCCCAGGTTTCCCTGTGCTTGTTCTCCCTCAGCTCTGAGTGTTCACTTCAGGCAGACCAGGGGTCTTTCAGAAACTGGGCCAAACTCAGCAAAAGGCCCAGTGTTGTACAATACAACTGTTGAAGGTTGGACTTGAAGACCTTGGAGGTCTTTTCCAACCTGAATGATCCTTTATGGATGGAAAGTCAAACTTGCTGATGTTTCTGCTCTGTCTCTAAATCACAGGACCAGACAATAAAGACTCATCAGTCCATTCATCTGGATCCCAGACCAGGGTTTTTTTTTCTGGATGAACATTTGCCAGATGTCTCCCTAAAGGCATCCAGTGCTGAAGGTCCCCTCATTGTACAAGCCTCCTGATTTTTCCTGGGTTTAGGTGAGGAGCTGCATATCCTGCTCTTATTCCAGTTCCTGAATCCAGGGCTACCAGCCCTCAGCCCTCTGGTTTGTGTGTCCATGTGCTTTGCTTTTAGGTGAGGACACGAGGCTGTGTTGGTGCCTGGTTTGGGTGCCCAGCAATGTTTTCCCTCTTCACATGGACTTGAGTCACTCTAAAAGCACTTTCCTGCCTCATCTGACCCTGATAAAAGGCAGGAATGATTCCCATGTTGGATTATTATTTCTCACAAAGGAGTTTGTCTAAGTGTATTAAAAACGTAAAGGAAAATTCCTGGTGCTAATGTGCTTATAGAATCCTAAATATCCTAAGCTGGGAGGGACCCACAAGGACCATCAGTCCAACCCTCAGCCCTGCACAGACACCCCAACAATCCCCCCCTGTGCCCCAGAGCATCATCCAAACCCTCCTGGAGCTCTGGCAGCCTCGGGGCTGTGCCCACTGCCCTGGGGAGCCTGGGCAGTGCCCACCACCCTCTGGGCATTGATGGAGCTCCTTGATCAAGAGATGTGGCATTGGAGGAGGTTTCCATAGTTCCAGAAACGTCCCCCCTGGGTACCCAAAGCACAGGGGTTGTGTTCTGCCTATTTGCACACATCCTTGGTGCTCTTGGTGTGTGCTGTGTCCTAAAAATCTAAATCACCTTCAAGAATTGCTGTTGCCAAGGTCTTCTGGGAAGTGAGGCAAGAAACAAAGGGTTTGCTGGAACAGCCTAAAGACTTTTTATCTCACTGCTGACTGTAGTATGTGCATTTTTATTATTTCTGTGCTCTCTGGTACAAAGAGGAATGTTTTCTTCTCAAAATGTTCCCAGACATTTTAGCCTTTGTACTTTTTTTTTCCTTGGGAGCCTTTCCATTGTGTGTGTGGAGGGTGCTTTATTAAGGACAATTTTTGTTCAGGCTCATTTTCCTTGCTGTCTGGGATGAGAGCACTGACCTGGGAATGGGCTTTTCCCCACTTTGTTTTTTGGTGTGGATAATGAAGAAACTCATGCCAACCTCAGCAGTCTCTTTCTGGTCCCAGAAGAGAAACCCCACAATTAGAGGGCTTTCACTGTATTTCAGGAGGTGTTTTACCCTTGAGGGGCTGCCAGAGACTCAACTGATCAATTCCAGCACTGAGGATCTTCCAACTGATCAATTTTGATCCCTATAATTATTGTCACGTGCTGTCCCTTGTTGTTCCCCGAGCTCTGTGGGGCTTCCCCACGAGCCTGCTGGGCAGATCTCACTGCCCTCTCAGAGCCTGCACTTGGGATCCTTGAAAAGCTTCTCAAGAAGAGCCTGTGGGGTTTGGAAATGCCTCAAGTGGCTTTTTTTTTAAAGGACTTGCAAAGCCTGAAGCCCCTGGACAAGATTATTCCAGAGGCAGGGAGCATGTGGAGCAGGAAATTGGAGAGCTGTGTGAGCCCTGAGTATGGCCTGGTGCTTCTGCACCCCCAGGCTGGATGGTCTGGTGTCGGTAATTGCATAGGTAACATATGCATTTTCTTTTAATTATTGCTTTTAACATCATCTTTAAAAGAAAATTCTATAAATTAACTTTATAGGGCTTGAACTTTTAGGGTAGCAATTGAGGGTAAACCTTCAGGTAGGTTTTGGAGAGAGGGACTGCAGTTGTCTCCTCTACCATTCAGAGTTGCAATGCATTGATAACGTTCCACAAATGTGAAGGAAAATGGCAGATTTGCCCAGAAGGAGAAGTTTTTGAAGGCTGGAGTGGAAAAATTGATGTCCTGCAGGGAAATCCTCAGTTCTCCTGTGTCCTGCAGGCTTGTTTTGCTTTGCCACTTGGAATGCAGAGTATTGCTGGACATCTCTTGGACACTTTGCAGGTCAGAGCCTGATCCCATAAACGCATTCCTGTGGTGCCAAACCCAGTGCTAAATGTAGAGAAAAGCCTTGCCTGGTGTTTAGGGCTCTGGTGAATGTGTTGGCTCCCAGAGTGCAGGGCAGGGCAGAAGGGCAGTGGCAGATCCTTTGGGGGTGATGGAGGATGGCACAGTGCCCGTGGTGTGGGTGGGCACGGCAAAGGAAAGGAGATGGAAAAGAAATGAGATGTTGGAAGAGCCTTGGGTAAAGGGCCCTGCTGCTGAGTCCCTTTTGGGATTAAGGCCTTGGAAAGCTGGCCACTTGAGGAGGGGGGAGGGAGCTGGTGCAGCCGTGGCTCCAGTGCTTTGGGGAGGAGCTCCATCCCCTCCCAGTTTCCCTCACATTGCTGCTGTAATCACCGGGACTCAGGCTCTGGAGTTTGCTCTGTCACAGTCTGGTGGGGAAATGTTGTCTGTTTGCATCCAGCAAGGTAAATCTTTTAACTGGATAACAGAATCCCAGGATCCCAGGCTGGGTCAGGCTGGAAGGACCCACAGTGGGGCACCTGGTGCCACCTCCTGCTCCAGCAGGGCCATCCCAGAGCACAGGGCACAGCATTGTGCCCACACAGCTCTGCAATATCCCCAGGGAGGAGACTCCCCCCCTGGCTGGGCTCTGCTCAGGGCTGGCTCAGTGCCCAGCCAAGAAGTTCTCCCTCCTGGGCAGGTGGAACTGGCTGGGCATCAGTTCGTGCCCGTCCCTCTCGTGCCATGGCTGGGCCCCCCGAGCAGAGCCTGGGCCGGGCTCTGCCCCCTCCCTGCAGGCACTGCCCCCCATGGGGAGGTGCCCTCTCAGGGGGTGCTCTGGAGGCTGAACAGCCCCAGCTCCCTCAGCCTTTGCTGCTCCCAGAGCTGCTCCAGCCCTTCATCTGTTGAGGTACAGAGGGAAAAACATAACTGTATGTTGTATTTAGACTGGGATCCTTTCCCTACTCGATTCAGGTTTGACAGCACTGAGGGGCTCCCTGGCAGAAACACCTGAGACAAGGGAACACCAGAGGGATGTCAGTGGCCTCAGTGTGGGGCTTGGTGGTGCCTGACTCCAGTGAAGCACCAAAGGAGGAACAAGAGGACCCTTCTGTGAAGCTGCTGCCACACCCCCAGCACTGAAACCAGAACCACTGGTGTTGAAGAAGGACTTCTGAAGGACTGTCTTCATGTTGTCCTGATTTAAGCCTTCAGAATTCCTTGTTTTCAGGGCTTTTTTGTCTAACCATGTGAGGAAGGGTCAGGTGCCTCCCTTTGTCAGAGGGGTTCCTTTGTTGTCACAGTTGTCCAGGCTGGGGCTTTGTGCAGAACAACCTGTGACCTGGGCCTTGGATTGAACCTGCAGTGTGTCAGCTTTGAGCCTTGGCTCCCCAGCTCCTGGCAGGATTTGTGTTAGGGCAGTGCAGTCTCCACAGCCTCAGGTCTTTTCTCCTGTGTCCCTGCTCTGTCCCTGGCTTGTTTCAGTCTCCGTCCCCTCAGTGCTTCTCTGAGACCCAAACTCTGCTTCACACTTTCCTCTTTGCCCTCTGCCTTCCTGTTTGTCCTGGGGATCCCTCTGTGTTTTCAGTCACTCTGCATCTGGCCAGCTCTTATTCATCCTCCTAAAGGATGGAGAATTATCAAAAAAAAATCATTTATACACCCAGGAAGGCAAATAATGAATGTTTATGAAGTTTAGTAGTTGCCTTGTGCACAAGCTTTCTGCTTCTATCTTCTTTTCATCTGTATTTGTTAAGCTTTGGAGTGGTGTCAGTGCTGTGGGTGAGGAGTTTCCACGTGGGAGGACCAGGAATAAAAGCCTTTAACCTGACCTTGTCAAACTCCTGCTTTGGCCAAAACGAAGGGCTGGCTTTAGCTGTGCCCTGTAATTGCTTGGAGGCTGTGGCTGCATGTGGAGCAAAGCAGGCCAGGACTGCAGGAAAACAATCTTGAAACAACCTTGGAAACTTGTGGGAGAGCCCTGCTGAGGATGGGAAGGCACAACAGGAATGTGTAACCCGGGAGGTGCTCTGCAGAGTGAGCATGTTTTTGTGTATGATCCTGCAGGGTGGGCCTGACTAAATTCATGGTAATGTTCAGAGTGTGCTTATGCAATAATGTTTGCAGTTTCTGTTGGTTTGGGATTTATTGCTATTTAATCCATCCTATCCTGCAGACATGCGCCTTCAGATGTAGAAAAAGAAGTTTGTGATCCGGGTTTAACTATGAAAACTCTGTAGAATACAAAAAGAAAGCAACTCCCATTTCAGCTGATCCACCTAATGCATTTCTATAAGTAAATAATCCCCATTGCCAAACAGATTTACAGTCAGTGGCAGGAGAGGAAAGCAGGGCAGAGATGCAGGTGTGTGTTCTGCATGTTTGCTGTCTGAGGGAAGTGTGGGGTGTCAGTTTTGCTCCAGAGCCACCGAGCAGAGCAGAAACCCCTGGGTGTGTGAGGGTGGGACACACATCCTGTGTGGGCCTGACAGGAGAGAGGTGGGACTGGCACAGGGAGAGCTGCCCAGAGCCCTGACCTCCCCCTGCCTGCTCTGATCCCTCAGCTTGCCCAACAGAGCCACCTTGGGAATGCTCTTTTCCTGTGGGCAGAAGGTTTAGAACCCCCTGGTCTGTCTGGCCTTGGGCTTCCCAGCCTCAGTGAGGATTCCCAGCTGGACACCAACCCTGGTGTGTCCACTGTCACCACCACAGAGCCTGAGCTCAGCCTATCCAGAATGAGTGCCCTCAGTGGCTCCTGACAAATCTCAGTCTATCCAGAATGAGTGCCCTCAGTGGCTGCTGACAAAGCTCAGCCTATCCAGAATGAGTGCCCTCAGTGGCTGCTGACAAAGCAGGACTCCCTCAGTCCTCTGGGCTCCCTGGTCACTCGTGGCTGGTTTTCCCTTCCCAGTGTGGAAGCCTCCCACTGCTCTGGGGGGCAGAAGGGATGAGCTTCCTCCAGTCTGTGCACAACTCCTGGTGCTTTGGGGGTTGGAACAAAATGATCTTTAAGATCCCTTGCAGCCCAAACCATTCATTGATTTTCCTTGTCCATCCTGCAGTTCAAAGAGTTAGAAAGTGAATGTGTCTGTCTATCTATCTATCTATCTGACTATGTATGTATGTATGTATCTATCTATCTATTTCTCTATTTATCTCTATCTGTCTATCTATCTATATCTATCTGTATCTATCTATTTATATCTATCATCGATATCTATCTATCTATCTATTTCTATTTATTATGTATGTATGTATGTATGTATCTATCTATCTCTGTCTATCTATATCTATCTCTGTCTCTATCTCTATCTCTATCTATCCATCATCTCTATCTGTCTGACTATATATGTATGTATGTATCTGTCTATCTTCTATCTATATCTATCTATCTGTATCTATCTATCTCTTTTATCTATCTATGTATGTATGTATCTATCTATTTATCTCTGTCTATCATCTATCTATCTATCTATCATCTATATCTATCTCTATCTATCTATCTATCTATCTATCTATCTATCTATCT
>VXBX01004293.1:370269-394537 GCA_013400415.1 Scytalopus superciliaris | reverse complement strand
TAATATAAATATATATGTAAATATATAGATATTACAACATAAAAGTAGCCTAAAGAAATATAAAAATTATGAACAAATATAAATATAAAATATAACAATTTCCTCAGTTTCATTANGTAGGGACAAGGGTAACCCTTTAGCAGGCATGAGAGTAATCCTTTAGTAGGCACGAGGCTACAATGAACTTCCCCCACCCCCATGAGACACTTTGTTGCCTGTGCCAGGAGTGAGTAAGCCAAGTCTGCAGCCACCATGAACATGCCTCGTTAGTGTGGCCTAAGTGTGGACGGTATAAATATTGCAAATGACCCCCTGCCTGCTTTACCCTAAAAAGGCTTTGAATTGGTGGGGTTTATTTCAGAGATTCAGTATTCCCAGACCTGAAAATGTTTCTCAGGGAACCCTGTCAACCATTGCACAGTTAATTAGCAGCTTTATAAATAAAACAGGAGCTATGACTGTAAGAGGAAATGGGGAGTTGTTTATTTGCTTTCTGGTGTGAACTACAGAAATACAAACATGGAATCACATCCAGATCTGGGACAAACATTGGGATGGCTCGGTCCCTTGCCACCTTCCCTTCCTATGGCATTTCTAACCTTTTTAGCCTGTCTGGGTTTAAATATGTGCAAATTTGGAGCCAAGTGGGACTCTGAATGTAAGAGCCACTCGTTTGGGGGGTGAGGAGAGCCGGGCCAGGCAGAGGCTGCTCATTTGTTTGGCTCTTTCATGTTGGTTATTCACAAAGTCTCCCAAATATTGAAATTCAGAAGTGATGACTCCCAAGGAATCTGCTGTCCTCTGTCTCAATGGGTCTTGATTTCACTCTGTTTATCTGTGTGAGGATAATTATCAATTGATTCTTTCTCAGAGGATAATTTAATGGGCATTCAGTTGCTGCCAACACAATATTGGAGCATCTCCCCTGTGTTTAGAGCCATAAAGCTCTCAGGGTGTCTGTGTTTGCATGTGCTGATCCTGACCTGAGTTCCCTTTACATCTGCAGCTCATCTTGCTTTTCCTTCCTGACTCTGAAAAAGCAGTTTTTATTGGCTTTAATCTGGATTTATTTCAGGAGGTTTTTCAGTTTTAAGACTTTTTTTTCTCTCATCATCTATGTCTTTTAAACCAAATGATGTTCTGTCTTGGTTCTGTCTCTCCCCAGAGCTATGGGGGAAATAAAATAATTAAAAAGCCTTCAAAGAGTTGTTTAATAGTCTGTTGTACACCCTGAGGGCTCAATGGGTGTGTGTCACTGTTCTTGCAGTTGACTCCAGTTGGAACAACCATCTTCACGGGGTTTTCTGGAAACAATGGTGCTACTGACATTGATGATGGTCCCAATGGGCAGATTGAATATGTCATCCAGTACAATCCTAATGACAAGGTAAGTCCATTTAGGTTTTTTTTTTTTCNTTGGGGTCCCTTCCACCCCAAACCATTGTGTGACTCTATAATTAATAACCCTCTCTCTGCTCTGGGGTTGTTCCCACACTCCCACCTTGGCTTTGGCATTTTCAGGCAGCTGGATTTTCTCCTACACATCTCCACCTAATGAGAAATATCCATAGCCTTGGCTAAATGACTCTCAGAAAAGCTACTCTGACTTTCCTCCCCAAGTCATTTATATTCAAAGATCACTGGTTTATATTATTAAAATGAAACACTAGTGATCATCCCCTTCTATCTTTGCAAACACGGGGTTTTAAAGCAAACAGTTTAAAGGTACGAAAATAAATTCTCTTTAGGGTCAGGTGGGGGAATTTCTCCATTCTAACAAGTTCTTGCCCGTGGGTGATTGCTGTGAAATGTCCCAGAGCACTTTGGAAGGGAATCTGAAGTGATTTTGGTGATGCTCCTTCTCCATCCGTGGGCTCCGTTGTGGAGCATCAGCTGGTGGGGGGTTTGCTCAGCAGCCCAGCCTGGAATGGTAGCCCTGGCATGGGAATGTCTGGCCTTGGTGAGCTCTCAGTGACATTCCCTGCTTTCTCTCACTGGGAATTGGGGCTGTGGGCAAACAGCAATCCGATTTTCAGTTGGATTGGAAAGGCAGGCACAGAGGGTGGAGTTCAGCTGGCACCCTGCAAGCCGGGCACCCCAGGAAGGCTCCTGTCCTGTGCCCGGTGCATTCACGGAAATGGAAATGTCTCTAAGGTACAGTTGTGACAGGATCAGGGAATAATTCCTTGGATTCTCATGTCAGACCCTACTTTTTCACTTTTTACTGCAGTGGGTGTTGATTTGGGCATCCTGACATGCTGAGGTTTAATATTTACTGGTGTTGAGGAGACAGGTGGTTCCTTGGAAAGCTTTGCAGCACCTTGAGCCATGATCCCCTCTGGGGGGCATAAGGAAAGGGGCAATGCCTTTTGTACAGAGGCAGAATTGTGGTGGGAGGGTTTTGCCAAACTCAGAGGGAAGCAAACAGTGTCTCCAGTCATTTAACAGTCTGGGAGGTACTTCCCAATCCCATTTCCTGAACATCACAGATTCCTGCAGCATGGGTGAATTTAGCCATCTGAAAAGCAAACTGCAAAGTGCAATTTTATGAGTTGTCTGGACTTTCAGGGGGGAAAGGCCCCATTTTGTGAGTACTGTGTAGCTCTGCCATAATTCCTGTGCACAGGACTGGGAATATTGCATTGCTACTGCCTGTTCAACATACTTAAATATTAACTATATTCTATGTGCTAAACTCACACATGGAGGGATGTTTTGGATGTGATTAATTTGATAACAGAATTGGGTGTGGATGGATCTCAGCTCAGAAACCTGTGCAGCCCAGCAGGGTCCTCCTGCCCCTCAGTGCCCCAGCTCTATGAGCTGAGTCTGTGTGAGCAAACACTTGGGACAGGTTGGATTTCACCTCATCTGGCACCCTGGTTTGCCCTGAAATCCCACTTTCCCAGTGTGTGAGCACATGCATGACCCGGCCCCTGAGCGTGTGCTTGGTGTTCTCTGCCTGTTTCCCACTTCATTACCACAATAAAGAGAAGATAATGTGGCTTTCTCATCTCCAAGGCTTGCTAATTTCTCCTGATCTCAGAGTTGCAATTTCAGGCTGGCAAATGGGAAAGGAGCAGAATAGTCAGACGTCAGTTTGTGCTTGGAAGTAGCAATGGATATGTAAAGAATCCAAGGGAATTCTGATATGTGCAGGTTATTTCCCCCTGTGGCAGCACAGGCTGGGCACAAAGTGGTTGGACAGGGGCCTGGGGGCACTGATGGGACACGAGCAGTGTGTGCCCAATGGCATCCCGGCCTGGGTGAGCAGCAGTGTGGGCAGCAGGGGCGGGGAGGGGATTGTGCCCCTGCCCTGGGCACTGCTGAGCCCACACCTCGAGTGCCGTGCCCAGTGCTGGCCCCTCAGTTTGGGAAGGATGTTGAGGGGCTGGAGCGTGTCCAGGGAAGGGTCTGGAGCACAAGCCCTGTGAGGAGCAGCTGAGGGAGCTGGGGGGGCTCAGCCTGGAGAAAAGGAGGCTCAGGGGGGACCTTGTGGCTCTGCAAGTCCCTGCCAGGAGGGGGAGCCGGGGGGGGTTGGGCTCTGCTCCCATCAACCAGCAATAGGACAAGAGGGCACAGACTTTGAGCTGCGCCAGGGGAGGGTTAGGCTGGACATCAGGAAGGAGTTCCTTACAGAGAGAGTGACTGGGCATTGGAATGGGAGGTGGTGGATTCTCCATCCCTGGAGGTGTCCCAGAAGAGACTGGGTGGGGCACTGAGTGCCACGGGCTGGGTGACAAGGTGGTGTTGGGTCACAGGTTGGACTCGATGAGCTCTGTGGTCTTTTCCAACCCAACTGATTCTCTGATTCTGTGATTCTGTTTCTGGTGTGGTTCTTATGGACTAAATTGGGTGGGGAGAAAACAAAGAAGACTTTAAAAATCTCTGCCCTGAAGAGCAGATTCAGTCTTGGAAGGGCAGCCAATGGATCATCCCATCGCAGCTCATTAAAACACATTTGAGTTCTGAGGCATGTTTGGTTTGATGGGATTGTTTGCTCTTTTGCAGACTTCCAACAGGACCTTTGATATCCCTCTCACTTTGTCCGGAGCAGTAGTGCTGCGGGAAAGACTCAATTATGAAGAGAAGACTCGTTATTTTGTCATTGTTCAAGCAAATGTGAGTATAAATCTCTTAAAGGCCATTTCTGCCGCTGATTCAGGTGGGGTTTTATTTTCCCTTCCCAAGGAAAGGCAAAGCCTTGCTGCAATACCGGCTCTGATAAATCCTCTTCTCCTCAAGATCTAATTTAAGATTTATCTGGGCTGCTGAAAGCTCAGACATATTATTACTGGTTAAAAAAGCTTGCTCAGTGTGTGTGACAAGCCAGCCTTTTTGGCACCAGGAGCAAGCTGCAAATTTGCAGTGCAGCCCATGCAGAAAAGTGCAGTCTTGTGTCACTAAGTGTTCGTTTCTAACAAATCTGGCAATGATAATTTGAGCTCAGTCAAGTTTAATGGATACGATTTTGTCGTATCCTTCAGGTTTAAAATGCATTTTGCTATAAAGAGGTGATTTTTCCTTCAAGTCATATTACGAGAGGCTTTTCCAGAGGGGCTGGAAGGGGATAATACACACCGAGAAGAAAAGTGATGTTTAAACCGTATCTCAGATATCTGTCATCAGAGTTTGTTGGTGCCCTTGAGGGCTGTGGAAGCTTTTTTTCCCTTTTTGTCCTTCTGATAACAGCTGGAAATGAAAACTTCTCCTTTGTTGTTTGCTGCTGTTGTGATACAAGTTCGTTCGTGGGAAATGAGTGGCTTGAGGTCTCTTTGCTCCCGAATCCTCCTGGTTGGGATCCCATCACACCCCCCGGTTCAGGAGCACAGACATGATTTGCAATCTCTTTGCTTACATGTCCTGTGGAGTGTCCAGATTTCTCACAGCACAGGGCGGGCTGTGGGGCTGTGGGAATGCTTCCTGCCCCTCTGTCCCCCCAGGGCAGACCCCCCTGCAGAGCTGCCCCAGCCCTGGGGGCAGCACAGGGAGCACAGGGAGCTGCTGGAGAGAGCCCAGAGGGGCACCAGGATGGGCAGAGGGCTGGAGCAGCTCTGCTGGGAGGGAAGGCTGGCACAGCTGGGATTGGCCAGCCTGGAGAGGAGAAGCTTTGGGGTGACCCAACNTCCCTTCCACCCCAGACCATTCTGTGATGCTGAAACACCAGAGGATGCATTTACCCCTCCCTGCTGTGTGTGCTGTGCAGTCACAGTGCTGGTGCCCTGATTGCAGCATCAGCAGTTCTGTGCTGGTCCTGCCTCCTGAAGATGCTGCATGGAATTAATGGCTCTGTGTCTGCTTTGATCCAGTGCCACTCCCAGCACATAGTGGGGGAATGTCAGAGGAGTTTAGCTGAGGAAGGCTGCTCCTTGGAGCTGCAGTTGTTTTTCATCACTGACTGGGAAGAAAGATGAGTGCAAAAATTCCCATATTTACTGTAAATGTGAAGCTCTTCCAAGAAGTGAGTGGATTGCATGATAGGAAACAAATGTGTATCCAGTCCCTTTCAGAGCAACGACCCATTCCCCTTACAGAGATGATGATATTAAATGGCATAAATACAAAAAAACAGTTAATTAAAAATTGGGTTTTTTTCTTTTCTCTTGAAGTTATATTAGGATAGGTGGGCAAGACTTGACTAATGGCCCATATTCCCTTCACAAGGTTTGAGCTCTGTACAGAAAAGCTAATGCAGCAGTTCCTCCATGAAAATGGAAATATTTTTGACTGTTCAAGACAAACTAATGACTGGTCATGCTGTTTCCTCATGGTGGCAACCAGTGAAGAAAGAAGAGGTGCTGTTCATACACTGTGCAATTCATCCAGTGTTTCCAACAATTCAGGAAATTTCAGGAATTCTGTCCCCAACAATCCAGAACTTTATTTTCTGTGATTCAGAAAGAAAAAAAAAGAAGTTGCAATAGTCAATGGGGTCTTGTGTGCCTAAAGATTAAAAAGGAAGTGAAAAAGAAGCCAGACCATGACAATGTGGAGGAGACCCTGTCGTGCAGTGTGGGCATTCCTGGGGGGTGCAGCCCTGGAGCTGCTTTGGTGGGGACACAGGTGTCCTTGGAGCCTTTCAAACATGAGCAGTGCATTTCATTCTGTGGACAAATCAGCTTTCCACAGGTTTTAGAGTCTCGAGATCTTGGGTCAGTCTCATTGCTGTCCTCTGGCTGCTTTATTTGGGGGGAGAGGGAGAGAGGGGTTAAATCTTTCTTAGGCTGAGGTGGATTGAGCATTACAGTCCATGACAGATGAAGCCCAAAATCATGGACTGAATGAGCTCCTTGGTGAGGCCCTGGACATTGTGGTGAGGTGCCCTGCAGGCCAAGGAATGGTATCTGTGTGTACATACAGGACAGAAAAGGTGCTGGTGATTAATTGGGATGTATTAATTGGGGTTTATTAGGAAGTCTGGCACCTGGCCATGATGTAGACAGTAAAAGACAAAGCATGGATATTGCCCTCGTGTTGGCTGAGACAGAGTGAGTTTTCTTCCTACTCCAGGCCTGTGGTGTGAGTTTAGGGTGACAACAGTGTTGGTGACACAGGGATGTGTCAGTGGGTGGTTGCTCAAGCCAAGGGAAGCTGGGACCACACAGACTTGGGAGGGGTCAGGTGGGACAGCCAACCCCAGCTGGCCCAGGGGAAGCTCCAGGCCATTTGGCATCATGGTGGGCATTAAAAGGGGGGGCGGGGAATTTGGCTGGGAGGGGGCAGCTCGGCATCCCTGCATGGGTGCTGAGCACTTGGCTTGGGCATCAGTTGGGTGTTCTTTTATCATTGTTATTATTATTGTTATTATTCCCCATTATTATTATTATTATTATTATTCGCCCTTCCTTTTCTCTCCTACTGACAGAAAATTGTCCTGTTGTCCTTTTCTCTCATGAGTTTTACCTGTTACCTGATCCTTTCCCCAATCCCACCCGTGCTGGCTGAACCCACAACGATTTCACACTCTAAATGAGGCACGGGGGGGCTTTTTATCTGACACAGATTTGCTGCATTTTTCTAGCTTTAATAACAGAGATTCCCCAAACTGCATCGCTGCTGAGTGACAGAGCCCCTTGCAGTGTTTCCCAACTCCTCCCTCTTAACTGTGTTTCTGCAGTGGCTGTAATTGGCTGTTCCTTAGTGTGAGAAAAACCTCCTTTGTTCCATTTAGAGAAAATACAAATATCTGAAACAAGCAAGTTCAGCAGACAAGGAAAGGTTTTATTTCAGCACGTGCTGGGTGCTCGGGCCACAAGGGTCCAAAAAAGCACAGCCCTCCCTCTAAAACCATGCTTTTTATAAATCCCCAGAGTCCCGCCTTGTTAGCACAATGAAAGGAGTGGACATCTTATTCTGATTGGTTTTGATGTGCCCCCCTGTGCAGGGAGAGGGGTCTCCTGGTCAGGATGCCCACCCTCTCCTGCACACACAGCCCTGCCATGGGGCGTGGGGCCTGTTTTAGCCATATCTTTATCCACTTCCATAATTCCCTATTCCCCAACACAAATTGCCCCTGGCACCAGCCCCAGACAGGACCTGGTACCCCATAATCTTCACAGGATGCCTAAAAAGCAATTCCTAAGTTAATGAACCATTTGCTTGTAATAAAACCATGGGGGTTTTATTTCTCATATGGGCATCTTATTCTGACTGTTTTTGATGTGCCCCCCTGTGCAGGGAGAGGGGTCTCCTGGTCAGGATGCCCACCCTCTCCTGCACACACAGCCCTGCCATGGGGCGTGGGGGCTGTTGTAGCCATATCTTTATCCACTTCCACAATTCCCTTTTCCTGAACACAAATTGTCCCCGGCACCAGCCCCAGACAGGACCTGGTACCTCACAGCCTTAAAAAAAACAATTCCTAAGTTAACGAACTATGATTTTTTATTCCTCATATTAGGACGTGCATGGTTATGGTGCTTGCATGTTTGTCCTACAAACTTCTGAGAGCGTTCTGAGTTCAGAAAGTCTCCCCTTTTGCCCCACAGGACCGAGCCCAGAACCTGCAGGAGAGGAGGACGAGCACGACCACCCTGACGGTCGATGTGCTCGATGGGGACGACCTGGGGCCGATGTTCCTGCCCTGTGTGCTGGTGCCCAACACCCGGGACTGCAGACCCCTCACCTACCAAGCCAGCCTGCCAGAGCTCACTGACCCCGTAAGTGCCCTGCACTGTTTGTAGGTTTGGGGTGTCTCTTTGCAATCAGCTGTCCTCTCTTTCTGTGGATGTAATTGAGAGGTGTGTAATAGGGAGGGCCTGTGTGTTCTTTGTGCTGTGTTTGATGTGCCAAGCCAAAGAAAACCGAGGTCAGGTGTGTGTTGGAATAGGTGGGGAAATTCCAGCTTGGATCCTGTGGCAAAGTGCTTGTTCACTGAAATGTGGTGAATTGTGCAATTGCTTTTCCTGATCTCTCGGGGTTTCACAATCAAAATATCCCAAAGAAGCACTTTTGGGAAGGGACTGGCATGTTATTCCATTCAGGATTGTTAGGAACCTCAGGAGAAATATTTTTTGGAAGAGGAAACATCCGTCACTGGTCCCTGGGAAGACTTTTTGTTTGTATTGTCAGGTTTGGGTCAAGAGGCACTGGAGGGCAGTGGGGGTTTATCCCCTGTGGGTGTCTGTGCTGAGGGTGTAGGTTGATACACCCACAGTACAGGGATAAGGGTAAGGGTGGTGCATCACAAATTGAGGGAGAACTGCCTCATTCTTTGGGGCCAGGTGGTGCTGATTCCCCTCCCTGACAGGAGAGCTGCTGTTGGTGTGATGGACGTGCATCCCTCCCGTGGGGGCAGCACAAATAGGCATTTCTCAATGGGTATTTGACCTCTGATTTGTGTATTTAACAACAGAAAAAGGGAGAGCCAGTTGAATCATGAGGTGTTACCCCACCTGATTAACCGAGGGCCAAGCCAGGCTCAAAGTGTCAGGGAGTGACCGTTACCCCATGGAATGTGATACCAGCCCAGCGATTGATTCATCAAACCCAATCTCTAATTTGCAGCTACATATTAAAATGACATTAAACATTCAGGTCTCTGCAGGACACACTTTCCATCCTGCTCCCTCCAGCTGGGGGAGGCTGAGCCTGGGAGTGTGGAGGTTCCTGCTCTTCCCTGCCTTGCCTGTCCTCTCTCCTGGGCCCCTTTGCCCACCCCACACCTTTTGGTGCCTTGCCCGCTCTGCCCCTCCTCCGGAATGCCAGGGGAGTGTCCAGCCTTGCTAAACCCCACCCCTGGTTTAGGTGCTGGGTTGCCAAATATCTGGATTTCCCTTGCTGAGCTGCACCTCTGTTACATTTAGCCTTTATTTTATTAACTTTTTATGTATTATATTTATTCTTTATTGGCCACTGGCCAGCTGCCATTGCCCCGCTCCACAGGACAAGGGGCAGCTTTTAGTTAACGTATTTTTTAAATTTTAATTAACATTTAATTGATTTTAATTTTAAGTAACATTTTCTTTTTAATTTGCTGTTTAATTTTTAACGGAGCTGCTTGGATTTCCTGAGAAAAAATCACGGATTTCCTAAGGAAAAAATCATGGATTTCCTGAGGGAAAATCATGGATTTCCTGAGGGAAAAATCATGGATTTCCTGAGAAAAAATCATGGATTTCCTAAGGAAAAAATCATGGATTTCCTGAGGGAAAAATCATGGATTTCCTGAGGAAAAATCATGGATTTCCTGAGGAAAAATCATGGATTTCCTGAGGAAAAGTCATGGATTTCCAAAAGAAAAATTAGGGATTTCCTGAGTAAAAGTCATGGATTTCCTGAGGAAAAATCATGGATTACCTGAGAAAAAATCATGGATTTCCAGAAGAAAAATCAAGGCTTTCCCAAGGAAAAATGATGGATTTCCTGAGGAAAAATCCCGTTTCCACTCGGAGCTGGTTGGATTTCCTGATTGTGGCCATCCTTCTTTCTCTTTGGGGATTAATTTTCTGTTCTTACCCAAATTTCAGCTCCCAAGAAAACCCAGCTTGTTTGGTGATTGTTTTTTTTTTTGTTGTTGTTACAGAGTTTCGTATTTAAATGATATTTTAGCAGTTCTGTGTTTGAGCAAATTTGGTAATTAATTTTTCCTCCCTTTATATCAGGAAGAGTTGAATAAATTAATATTTGTTATGGAGACATGGAAGTCATCAATGGAATTAAAAGGTAGACTGAGCCTGGCTTGGCACTCAGGCAGGGTTGAGCCTGGTTTGACACTCAGGCAGGACTAACCCTGGCTTGGCACTCAGGAATAGTTGAGCCTGGCTTGGCACTCAGGCAGGGCTGAGCCTGGCTTGGCTCTCAGGCAGGGTTGAGCCTGGCTTGGCACTCAGGTAGGGTTGAGCCTGGCTTGGCGCTCAGACAGGGTTGAGCCTGGCTTGGCGCTCAGACAGGGTTGAGCCTGGCTTGGCTCTCAGGCAGGGTTGAGCCTGGCTTGGCACTCAGGTAGGGTTGAGCCTGGCTTGGCGCTCAGACAGGGTTGAGCCTGGCTTGGCACTCAGGCAGGTCACCACATTAAATTTGAGGGAGCACACAAAGTTAGGCCAAGTTCACATCAACTTTACAACCTGGGGCTGATTTACAACTGGGATTAGTGAGTTTGAAGTGAAGTCTGAAGGGGCAGCTTTGATAAGTGTCTCAAATTAACTTGGGACTTGAAATATCAATTTATTCCAGAGGTTAAAGTGGCTTTTTTGCCCTTCACAAACAAACAAAGCCACGATTTTGGCTTCCAAAGTGGCTGAAGCACCAGGTGTTTCACTTGTCAACCAGCACTGGTTGGGAAAATCAGAGCAAGGTTCCAGAAAAAGGGAACACAGCCTGGAAAATCCTTTTCTGCTGGTGATTTGAACCCAGTTCTGGCTCAGAAATGGAATTGCTGTCTAGTAAATATCTCTATATAAATGTATTAATCTTTCTTAAAATGCACAAGTGGAAGTTTAAAGGGGAAAAGGATCGAGCTGGTCTGAAATCTGAGATTCGGATACTGGTCCAACATGAAATCAGAAGGAAAATACTGTGACAGGTCATGTTTGAAGTTGGTTTTGGGGTGAGAAAACCCCATTTTGTTTATTAGGATCCATCTGAGACTCCATCTGGGCTGGGGGTTTGGCTGGGGGTGGAAACAGCCACATTTGTCAAGCTCCAAAGGGAAATTTCATAGAGTTAATCTAAAATATGATTCCTTTAATTCCTCCTAAGAGAGGGATAAACTGATTTTCTCATACGCACAATTTGCTTCTTGTTTTTTTCCCAAATGTGGGAACGTTCCATGAATTTCCTGATATTTCTCATCATTATTCTCATTCTCACCATCCCGGGAATTTCCTGGGAACTCGAGTGGGGAAAATGCTCAGTTCTTATGGCTTTGTCAGAAGCTGAGGAAGAAAAAAGGGATCAGATTCTGCTTTCAGTGGCACTGAAATTAGAAGAATTTCAGAAATGAAGATGATCTGCTTTGAGTCCAACTTTGATTTGCCCATCAATCACGAGTGGAGCAGGGGCAGTGTCAGAGAGGGATCTCCGGAGGGTTTGGGAGGGCACAGGAACAGCTTCCCTGACCACAAACCAGCCCCTTGTGCAGCAGAACTAAAGGCTACAAATTTAATTAATGAATTCATTAAATCCTCGAAGTGCCAACCAACCCAACCGTTGGCTGGGAGGGCTCTTCTTGTTCTCTTTGAATTTTGTCAAAAAGCAGAGGGGGAAAAGCCCCACCTGAGAAAGGTTTTGGCATCAAGTGTGAGAGATCTCACCTGGATAATGCCACGAGCACGGGAGGAAAATGGGATTTCTCCCTGACCCCACAACCTGGGATGCCCCTAAAGAGTCTCAGGACTGACCTGACCAGAGTTTGAGGAGAGGGAAGAGCTCCTGGGAAAGCTCATCCTGAGCTCGGCTCCGTACCCTGAGTGGCCAACCGAGGAGCTCGTTTAACGGTGTGATTTAATTGCTCTCCTGGCTAATTGCCATGACAAAAGGCCGCTTTTTCCCCAGTGCCTTGGCACGTGCAGCGATTTATTTGAGCCTTAAATGTCATTGAGAAGCGTTTGAGGCTTTTAAATGTCGCCATTTGAGCAGAATACTCTTGCGGTGATGCCTTGTGAGCCAATTGCACCTCAGGAAAATTGTCCTCCATGCTTGCAGGGGTAATTTCAGTGCTGTTAAAGTGTGGCTCATCCTCGGGGGGCCAGGAGGAATTATTTCTCTTTTCAGCTTGTTTTCACAAGGCGGATTGGCTCTTCAATTCATGGAATATTGACCTGCAAAGCTTTAATTGATAGATATCTGCAGGTGCACTTGCAGGGGGTGGGAGAGGGAAGTGGTGGGGGGGATTCCATCTCTGGTTGAAGAGCCCTTGGAGGCTGCAGGAGGCGCTGGGGGCACTGTGGAGTCTCCTGGCCTCTCTTGCAGGGGGGAGGGAAGCGGGATTTGCTGTCACCTCCTGGTCAGCAGTGCCTGTGGGCACCTGCTTTGGCACAGAATTCCCTGCCAGCTGTGGGTTCTGGCTCTTGGCAGCTCAGGGCTCACCGTGGGCTGCTCCACCAGGGGTATTGGGTGTCCCTGACCACCAAAGGCTGGTGTGGGAGTCTCCTTGGTGCACTGCCATCTGTGGTTCAGATGTGCCCTTGTTCCCCTTCGTGGTGTTGTCTCATTCCCAGGGCCTTTGAGGGGCTTGCCCAGCGGTGCTGTCCCTGTCAGGATCATTCCAGGAGGGAACAAGCACAGGAGCCTTCCCCAGTGCCCTGAGCCCCTGGCAAAAACAGGGAGAAGCTGGAGAAAGTCTGTTATCCCGTGTCAGAGATCATTTCCCTGCCTCCAGCCAGGGGCTGTGTGATGGGGTGTAGGGGAGGGAGGGGGGCAGTCCATCAGCAGAGGAGCAGAGAAGGGTTTGGGTTAGAAGGGACCTTAAAGACCATTTCGTCCCACCCCCTACCATGGGCAGGGACACCTCCCACCAGCCCAGGGTGCTCCAAGCCCTGTCCAGCCTGGCCTTGGATACTCCCGGGGATGGGGCACCCTCATACCTACCATAGGGTTACTCTCATGCCTACTAAAGGGTTACCCTTGTGCCTACCAAAGGGTTACCCTTGTCCCCACTAAAGGGTTACCCTCGTGCCTACTAAAGGGTTACTCTCATGCCTACTAAAGGTTCTCTGCCCAACCTGTGCCAGGGCCTGCCCACCCTCCCAGCCAGCAATTCCTTCCCACTATCCCATCTCTCCCTGCCCTCTGGCACTGGGAAGCCATTCCCTGTGTGCTGTCCCTGCAGTTCCTGATGCAGAGACCCTCTCCAGCTGCCTTGCAGGCCCCTTCAGACCCTGGCAGGTGCTCTGAGGTCTCCACACAACCTTCTCCTCTCCAGATGAGCCCCCACTCAGCCTTCCCTTTCAGAGAAGAGCAGCCCACTCTGCCAGTCCCAGCCTGTGCCCCTGGGGGTTTCAGCAGCCCCTCCTGGCTGTGCCAGGGCAGGGCAGGGGCAGCTCTCGAGCCCTCTGCCCTCTCCCCTCTCTGACACTGCATTTGCCAGGACTCTGCCCTGCTTCTCCCTTGCCCACCTGCCAGGAGCCTGTGCCAGCTCTGCCCTGGCCCTGCTGGCACAGGGAGCAGGGCTGTGCCCCGACACCTGCAGAGCTGCTCTGCTTTTCCTCTGTCTGCTCCCCGTTTTCAGGAATGATTTCCAGTGTTTCTCCCCAGTATCCCATCTAACCTCATTCTCCATGAGTGGGAAGCCATTCCCCCAAATCCTGTCCCTCCAGACCCTTGGAATTACTCTCTCTCCATCCTTCCTGTTGGCTCCTTCAGGCACTGCAAGGTCACAGTTGGGTCACCCCAAAGAATTTCTTCCTGTCATGTAACCTAAACCTACTCTGGCTCAGTTTAAACCTCACAGTTATGTTTGTCTCTGTTCCATTGCTACTGATAATGATCCTGCAGCAAACCTTGTTTCAATCCTGGTGCTCTTTGCTTTGGAGGACAAGGAGTGTCATGGTGAGCTGGAACAAGCCCGATCTGGCTAATTAATTCCTGCTTTTTGTCCTGGGGTGTTATTGGCATTTAAGAAGAAAAGCTTTAAACATGAAATCTCACCTGGAAAGGTTTGAGGAGGAGCTTCTGGCTGAAGGATGCAGGTGGAGGGTGCACAGCTGCCCCACACTTGTTGAAATTTATTGTTGGAATATTATGTCGAAATAAATGAATAATACATCCAAAATCCATCTAGGAAAAGGAATTTAATGCTACCAGTAAAGCAATGTAATTAAATGGTTCTGAGAGTGGTGAGAGACAATTTGCAGCTGGGTCTGGCCACAAAATCTCAGCCTAAAATCCCCTCTCTGAGAGAGGTTTGGTGGGTGAGTTTGAATAAAGAGGTGAGGTATCTCAGGTGACATTCCCAGGAGGGGAATGAACCAGTACCCAAATCGAAAGAAAATCAATAAAAAACCCCATAAATGCTCCCTCTTAAAATGGAGAGTGTGGCCAGAGTGGGGTTTGTTACCCCCAAATATGAATTCCCCGTTCCAGCCTGCTGGAATTTTCACTGCTTGGAGCCTTTTGTGCTCACTTGGTGAGTTCTCTGAGGGCAAACTCTGAGTGTGTAAAGAAGGGAAGGAACCAGCACCACAATTGTAATAAAACCTCTGTGCAAAGTCAAGAGACAAAGGGTGTGGGTGAAAAACTGACTTGCTCATTTTGATGTTTCTTCCTTTTTTTTTTTAAATTTCAAATAAATTATCTTTTTTTTGGTCTAGTTTTGTACAGCTGAAAATAAGAAAAGTCCCACTGGTGGTACTGGTTGTGTTTTCCCACGGGATTTTTCTCTTATTTCATCGTTTTTCTCAAACTGAGGTACTTTCATACTTTTGATTGTCACTTTTTATGCCTTTTTGGATATATTATATTGTGGCTGATTTTTCTAAAGGCATAAAGAAGCCATCAGCCTCTTCTTCAGAGGAGAAATATGTTGTATATGGATATAATAGATACATGATATTGAGAATTATCCCTCTTGAGGAGGGAATTTTAAAGGAAAAAAAATAGGCTTTAGACTTGATAGACTTTTTTTTGTTGTAATGAAATTCCTCTTTGAAATGAAAATACGAATAATCTGTAAGTCCCTGTGGAAGTCACACTGATCTTCAAATATTCCCTAATTTTCTGTGAGCCCGTCAGGATCTTTGAGCTTTCCCAGCTTGCTCCTCTGCAGCCCAAAAATCGGGATAACGAGGATCCTGCCAAGGAATTCAGTTCTCTTTTAGCCCTGTTGTTCCTGGCAGACATCACTGATAAAACCAGTCTGCTTTCCTCTCTCGCTGCTCTTTCAAAACACTTTTTTTCCCCCTCAAAGGCGATGAAAGGAATTGTGTTTTTCGACAGCTTACTCTGTTAACAACCTGATGTGTCGGGATATTTGAATTTTTACAGGTTTTCATTTAAATAAACTGCATAAACATTGGCCATGACAGCGGGCTGGGACTGCAGCAACCCTGGGATGTTATTGAACAAGTGCAGGAGGTGCTAAAACCTCTTTGGCAATAGTAGGGGCTTTTTGAATAATTAATCTCGTGCCTTAATTTTCCCCCTCGCTCACTAAAACACCTTTTGTACCCCCTGGAGAAGGGGTGAGAGGGCGCTGCACACCCACTAGCTGCAGGAGTGACCTGCTTTGTGTCTGTGGCTTCTGGAAAGGAAGGTGAACTTCTTAGAAACGAAGGAAGAGAAAAGTTAGATTTATTTTATACTTGCAGCTCAGCCCTGGGGGCAGCACAGGGAGCTGCTGGAGAGAGCCCAGAGGGGCACCAGGATGGTCAGAGGCTGGAGCAGCTCTGCTGGGAGGGAAGGCTGGCAGAGCTGGGATTGGCCAGCCTGGAGAGGAGAAGCTTTGGGGTGACCCAACTGTGGGTTTGGGCAGAGCCTGAAGGGGCTACAGGGAAGATGGAGAGAGACAGGAGGGACAGGACAAGGGGAATGAATGACTTCCCAGTGCCAGAGGGGAGGGAGAGATGGGATATTGGGAAGGAATTGCTGGCTGGGAGGGTGGGCAGGCCCTGGCACAGGTTGGGCAGAGAACCTTTAGTAGGCATGAGGGTAACCCTTTAGTAGGGACAAGGGTAACCCTTTGGTAGGCATGAGAGTAACCCTTTGGTAGGTATGAGGGTGCCCCATCCCTGGGAGTGTCCAAGGCCAGGCTGGATGGGGCTTGGAGCAGCCTGGGCTGGTGGGAGGTGTCCCTGCCCATGGCAGGGGGTGGCACTGGGTGGGCTTTGAGGTCCCTTCCAACCCAAACCATTCCATGATTTTGTGACCACCCCCAGCATTGCCACTTTCTGCAAATATGTATGTTTGAACTTAACAACTTCTAACCATGTTTCATCATCCCAGCTTTACTCTCTGCTGTCCATACTGAGATTGCCCTGGCTGGGCTGCTGCTGTTGCATCAATGGCAGGGATAAAAAATCTGTGAGCAGCTCTGATCCCCAGGGATGCTCATTTTCCTGGCCTTATCAAGTGGGGGCGTTTTCCCTGCTCTGGCTGGACTCTGCAGCATCATTTGGTGGCAAAAAAGTGTTATTTCAGCAGATCATGATCCTTCAGGTGGATGTACAGCACTGAAAACAAGGGAGTGGTGGAGTCCCCACCCCTGGAAGTGCTCAAAAATCATGTGGATGTGACACTTGGGGACGTGGGTTAGTAGTGAATGTTGTGGTGCTGTTTGATGGTTGGACTGGACGATCTTAAAGGTCTTCTGCATCCTAAAACCTGGTGTGATTCTAACAAATATCAATCAGGTGAACTGGCTGCAAATCTCTAGGACTGAGCAATGTGCATTTGGGTTTACCCAAGGGAGCAGTTTCCAGGCCCAGGATTTTTTCCATACAAACCTCTCTACCTCCTGTGACAACTTTGCCAAACGATTTTCTGCAGAGAATTTATTCTCCTTCACCTTCAAAGTGTGTTTTAAATCCATGCTTGGGGTTTTCTTCCCGAATATCAGCATTCAGTTGAGGTCTCAGCCCTAAAATTCCGTGTTATGGCAAAGAAAAGGGTCAGAAGATCCCATTCCCCCCTGGATTCCTGGACATCTCCGTGTCACATGAGCCCTCAAAGAGCAGCCTGGAATCCCTGCAGGCTCCTCGTGCTCTGGGTCTGCCTCTGCTCAGAGGCACAGCCTGTGGGCACGTGGAGCTGCAGGAGCAGAGGGGCAATGGGGACATCCTGCAAACAGGAGGTTTGAGCCAACTACTGACAAGTTTTTGATGGTTCCTTCAGCCCAATATTCTTGTCTAAAGTGATCCTGGCTTTTTGGCTTGCCTTCCTTTGGGGTTGGATGACTGGTGAAACATTCCCCGTGTTTTGCTGACGTGCCAGTGCCCTGTGATGGATTTCTGCTCCTTAGGGTTTTGTCACAGCCCTGAAGCAGCAGCAAGGAACGATGCTGGGATGATTTTGTGGCTCTTCCTGCTGTTTTAGTGCCGGGTGTTGGCAATAGTTGCAGGGGGTTCTGCCCAGCGTGGATGATGCTGAATTAATTTCCCATTTACAGCTGCTGTTTGAACCTTAAGGAAGCACAAGGTGAGCCAGTTTGACCATGATTCAGCAATTCATCAAGAACTTTGTTTAATAGTGTAGAGCTCCCTGGGAAGGGGTTCTGGATGGCACCACGAGGCTTCATTAACATTTTCCATCCGAAAAAAGTCTTCTCACACTTGTTTTCTGCAGGGAGGAGAGTCCTGCTGTCTTGATAGCAAACTCATCAGCTAAGCTGGGAGAATGATGTGTGTGGGAGGTCCCCAGGCTTTGTTTGAAGTTCACTGGTCACAGTTACAGCTTCCTGTAGAAATAATCCTTTTCAGGGTGTAAAATGCTGGTGTGAAATGTGTGCTGGTAACTAATTGTGCTGTTACAGAATCCCAGGCTGGGAGGGCCCACCGTGGGGCACCTGGTGCCACCTCCTGCTCCAGCAGGGCCATCCCAGAGCACAGGGCACAGCATTGTGCCCACACAGCTCTGCAATATCCCCAGGGAGGAGACTCCCCCCCTGGCTGGGCTCTGCTCAGGGCTGGCTCAGTGCCCAGCCAAGAAGTTCTCCCTCCTGGGCAGGTGGAACTGGCTGGGCATCAGTTCCTGCCCGTCCCTCTCGTGCCATGGCTGGGCCCCCCGAGCAGAGCCTGGGCCGGGCTCTGCCCCCTCCCTGCAGGCACTGCCCCCCATGGGGAGGTGCCCTCTCAGGGGGTGCTCTGGAGGCTGAACAGCCCCAGCTCCCTCAGCCTTTGCTGCTCCCAGAGCTGCTCCAGCCCTTGGGCATCTCCGCGGGCTGCGCTGGCCCCGCTGCAGGAGCTCCGTGTCTTGCTTTGCTTTCATTTTTTCCTGATCTCTGGGCAGGCCTTAATAATTTAGTTTTCAGTGGGAATCACGGGTAGAAAATGTCTCTTGCTGTGTTTGACTCGATATCAAAACCTAAGGCTGGTTGTGCTCCTCGTGTCAGTGCATTCCTTGCAGGCTGTGATGGGAAGCTCAGCTCACCTCGGTGATTCCAAACACAACTTTGGGGAACTCTTCCTTTTCATGGAGCTTTATTTTTTCCCACCCCATGGCAATGTTTCATTCTGCTTGTGTGGCAGCCCCTGAGTGCCAGGGGCACCTCCAGGCAGGCAGGTGGGAGCTGGAGTGCTTGGGAATCCCCACAGCAGCATCACCTGAGGGAACCTGGAGCTGCTCCGTGGTCTGTTGTCTCCAGTCACGTAAAAGGTGCTCTGAGAAATAAATTACTTGCTCACAAAACAGGCAGTGCCCAAGTTGAGGAGGTTTAACTGTGGCTCAGTTTCCCACAATGCAATCATTGGCATGCTAAGAAGCAATAAAACCCCCAAAAACAACACAACCCACCCACAAATTAAAAAGTCAGCTCTGAGCACAAAATCACCTTGTTATTCTAAATCTAAAAATGGGCCATTTCCTCTCTTTTCCTTTTCATCTTCCCCAGAGGAAGAAATTCTCCCTAAAGAAGTACAGTTAGCAAATGTAAAACTGCATCTCAGGTAGGCCATGGAAAAGACAGAAAATCTGATTTTTGAAAGCAGGGCTGTCCTTGCTGTCAATTCTGTAACAATTATTGGGGGCTTCTGCCTTTCAAAAACATCAGATATTGTACATGTCCTTCTGCTGGGACTCTGGTATTTGTGGGCATCTTCAAGGATTTAAAATCAAATCAAACAAAATAAAATAACTGAGATAGAAGCATAAAATCATGAAATGGTTTGGGTTGGAAGGGACCTCAAAGCCCATCCCATCCCACCCCCTGCCATGGCAGGGACACCTCCCACCAGCCCAGGGTGCTCCAAGCCCCATCAGCTGTAGTCCTAAATTTATTAAGCACCATGTCAGTAAATTAATTAATAATATCAATTGTGCCTTTCATTCAGTCTCCTTTAGTAGGAGCCTGAAACAGCCTTACACAAAGGCAGGCAGAGCTTTGGCACTCAGATTATTTAGTGTATTTTTCAGGTAAGAGAGAAAAATACGGGACATTTCCATCAGTCATTATTATTCCCATATTTTAATGTTATCCCACTTTGACATTTGTATTCCTTGTGTTTCTGTTGAGGAGAGCTGAGCAAAGCTTGGCCTGAAACAGCCCTTAAGCTGTCAGGTCTTAGAGAATCAGGGAGTGGGTGGGGTTGGAAGGGCCCTCAAAGCTCATCCCTGGGCAGGGACACCTCCCACCCCCCACCCTCCCAGGCTGCTCCAACCTGGCCTTCCTGCTACAAGCTCAACCTTCACACTTGGCACTCTTCATTTTGGTGTTCCATTTGCCACCTGATGTTCCTCAGGTGCCAAAGCACTTTTAATCAGGGAATTCCGTAGAATGATTCCATAGGATTCCCTCTTGCCTTCCTTTGGAAACCCACCCGCTCTTGTTTCCTCTGTGGCATCTCTGAGGGCCACGACTTTCTGCAGGACATCCCACAAGGGGAGCAGGTGCTCAAAGTTCTTCCCTGAGGAACACAAAAATCAGGGTTTGTGCCTCTGCATCATTCTCTCTGAGCTTTTGAAAGTGTGTTTTTATTTTGCCCTGCTGCCTCCTGGCCCTGCAGGGTCCCTGGCAGGCTCCCCAGCACGCTCCTCTTTGAAGAAGGACTTTTTTAATATGATATTTGTGCTGATGTCTTCAAGCTGGGCTTTGGGTGCTGCTTTTTTGGCCTGCCCAGTGCCATATTCTGCTCTATTGAAGCCCCTGGAAGTCAATTAAACCTCAAGCCAATAAGTGAGATCTTTGCCCTAATGAGGAAAAATAAATAAATGAGTGCATATTTTAGCCCAGAACCGACAAGGTCTCCTGGCTTGTTTGTTTTTTAATCACCTGCTCCTGCCAGAGCTTTGAACCCTTTCATGTTCCCCCCTGGAAGGGGCTGGAGTGGAAGGCACTGTGTCCATTCCCAGGGATTTTCCTGACCCAACAATTCCCTGCAGCTTTTCAAGCCTCTCTCAACACAAAGAAGCCCCCCAGGAGCTTTTGTGTCCTTTGGCACTTCGCTCTGCCACTGATCTGGTTCCCCCTCTTTGTTTAATGAGCTTCCGTTTCTTCAGGGAGCTCTTTTTGAGGCTGAGAATGACCCTTGTAGAGGGTTCTTTGGCCTCTTGCAGGAATGTTGGACACCTCTGTAAGGATCATAGTTAGTCCTGCTGCGGAGCAAAGCAGGTTTTGAGACTGCTAAGCTTTAAAAAGTATTATTTTTGATTAAAAGTATGTGTACACCTTCCAAAACTTCCTGCATGTGCTTTGATAAATTTATTATTGTGCTTTTTTTACACCTTTACTGACAAACTTATTGGCTGCTTCTCTGTTTTGGTGTGTTTCTGTGGTTCTGACTTACAAATCCAAATGAAATACTTGCATTATCTATGGATAAAACAATGTGAAAGTACCTTGAGTTTTGCTTCAAAGGCTCATCAGCCTATTTAATTCAAAGCAGCTTTAAATATTAAAGTTGGGGCTGTTCACCCTGGAAAAGAGAAGGTTTTGTGGAGACCCCACAGCAACATTCCAGGATCTGAAGGGGCTGCAGGAAAGCTGGAGAGGGGCTGTGCATCAGGACCTGGAGTGACAGGACAAAGGAATGAGTTCAAACTGAGACGAAATTTAGGTTTGATATTGGGAAGGAACTGCTGGCTGGGAGGGTGGGCAGGCCCTGGCACAGGTTGGGCAGAGAAGCTGTGGCTGCCCCAGCCCTGGCAGTGTCCAAGGCCAGGTTGGACAAGGTTTGGAGCACCCTGGGCTGGTGGGAGGTGTCCCTGCCCATGGATGGGCTTTGAGGTCCCTTCCAACCCAAACCATTCCACGATTCCACAATTCTCTCCCTAAACGTTTCAGCAGATGGAGACTGATCTTGGTGTGTGGTACCTCCTGGCTCATGAGCCCATTCCAGGGCTGTGCAGTGCTTGGAAAAACAACTCCTGTGGAATAAAAGTGCAATGGAATTCACACTTTACTCTTCGTTTT
The DNA here is from genome assembly GCA_013400415.1 of Scytalopus superciliaris. Lineage (NCBI taxonomy): Eukaryota > Metazoa > Chordata > Aves > Passeriformes > Rhinocryptidae > Scytalopus > Scytalopus superciliaris. The sequence goes on along the minus strand of VXBX01004293.1, from coordinate 373,038 downwards.
CTTATACTTAGTATTCTTCTAGAACTTCTTCTGTAGTGCTTTGGTTCTGAGGAGCCACTATAGAGGGGATAGTGTGGGTTAAAATCTCCTCTGTTCAACTAGAACCTGCTGGGTTTCAAATGCAGTTGTTGTAAACACTTTTCCTTAAACTGGGAAGTGAAGCCCCTGGCCTTGCTATCCCAGTTGTACATGGAACAATTCTGATTTCAGGCTTGTTTTGGCATAGACTCGGATGTTTCAGCTTCATCTGAAATATTGTAATCCCAGACTGGTTTGGGTTGGAAGGGACCTCAAAGCCCATCCCATCACACCCCCTGCCATGGGCAGGGACACCTCCCACCAGCCCAGGGTGCTCCAAGCCCCGTCCAGCCTGCCCTTGGGCACTCCCAGGGCTGGGGCAGCCACAGCTTCTCTGGGCACTGATGAGTTTAAGACCAGCCTTAGCAAATGAGACTGGTTTTATTGTGAGTGTGTTTTTAACTCTAATCTTGGTTTCTCTGAGAGGGCTTCAACTGATGCATCAATTTAAAAATAGCCTTTCAGTCTGGGTCAGTTTTATGCACAATCTTCTCACTCGACATTTAATTTTATGCAGTCCTAAAGCATTTTAAAAATTCAAACAGATGTCAAATATATCTTCTCTCTTTCTTTGGCTATTTTGAGCTCTCCTTCCTCATTATGCTTTTAAGAGCTTAATTCTTCAAAGAGTCTAAGGTGGAAAGGGGGGGGTGAAAAAGGGCTGGCCTGTGTGGTGACAGCAGGGACAGAGCTGTAAGCCCTTTGGGAGGGGCAGGTGCCCATCCCACCCCTCCTGTGTGCCTGTCCTTGCACTGCCTGCACCTTAAACTGTGTGGCTGCAAATCCCACTTGTTGGGCCTCAGCAACCTCTCGGTGGGCAAAGCATGGCCGGGTGACCCTCTGGTTGGGTCACAGTCACAGGAGGGGTCAGAAAGCCTCCCCTCCTGAAAACTGCCTCTCCTCCCTCCCTGGCTTGGGCACCTCCTCCTGGCTCCCCCCTTTTCCCTCCACTGTTATCATCAGGCATTGCTAAACATCTCACAGATTCCTTCCAGCTCTCAGCAGGCAGATTTCTGAAGGCTGTGCCAACATTTGGACTTGTCTCATTCCTATTCCCATGCCAAATTTCAGGTCCCCTCTTGCAGAACACCGAGTTAGAGCTTTCCAAAGCAAAGGGGACCAGAGCGAGTTGGATGTGGGAAAAAAGTTGTCTGGTTTTTCGTAGAGATCATTAAATATTTTTGCCATGCCAGTAAACGTTCCAAGGGGAGGGAGGGAGGGAGGGCTGGTGCACACACATTCCTGTGCTGCTCCATTTCCAGCTGGTTAAGCAGCCAAGGTCACTGAAGCTGTTCTTTGAGAGCTGGGAATGGCAGCTCTGGGAATACCACTGGGGGCTGGATTGACCTAGATGAAATCCTGCAATGCTTTTCCTGANACAGGGAAGATGGAGAGAGAGACTGTTTCCAAGGGCCTGGAGTGCCGGGACAAGAGGGAATGGCTTCCCAGTGCCAGAGGGCAGGGATAGATGGGATATTGGGAAGGAATCCTTCCCTGTGGCGAACCTGGCACAGGTTGGGTAGAGAAGCTGTGGCTGCCCCAGCCCTGGGAGTGTCCCAGGCCAGGTTGGACGGGGCTTGGAGCACCCTGGGCTGGTGGGAAGTGTCCCTGCCCATGGTGGGGGGTGGGATGGGATGGGCTTTATGGTCCCATCCAACCCAAACCATTGTGGGATTCTCTGATTTGTTTCCTCCAAGATCTATCACAAAGATGTTTCTCAAAGAAAGGAGATGGCTATAGAAATGTACGTGTTGCTACTTAATTTTGATTTAGAAAGGGCCATGATCTGTGAGTATCCTCTTGATTAGGAGCGCTTTCTCTCCTCTAGTTTCCCCTTCCCAGTGAGATGTTTCTGTGCTAAACCTGCAGATCTGCCTACTGGCTTTCTAATTTCTCTGTTTCCAATGTGATTTTTCATTTCAGGCACGTGTGAATCCCATCAGTGTCACCCCACCCATCCAAGCCATAGATCAGGACCGAAACATCCAGCCTCCTTCTGATCGACCCGGCATCCTCTATTCCATCCTAGTTGGTTGGTGTCTGCTCCTCTTCCTATCCCTCACAGTCAGTCTCTTGGTTATGACTTGCCTGGGAGGTTGGAAACCTAATAAAAATTCCTATTGTGGTTAGTGGGATGTTTGAAATCATTGTTCTCCCTGTTTGTGTTTAATTACCGTGGAGGAGTTTATTTATTATTTATTCAGATTAAATCCAGAGTGGTCTGGTTTAGTGGATGGAGCAGCACAGCAAGCAAAAGCAGAGACTTTCAGTGCTCACAGTCTGCTGAGATGTGGTTTTCATTCACAGGCACAATTAAAGAGGCAATTAAAGCAGGTTCCATCCCCAAAGGCTCCTGGCACAGGGCAGCTTAAAGGGTCTTGCTGCATCCCCCTCCAGCTCTGCTGCCTCTGAGCCTCTGCTTGTGCTGTTTTGTGCCTTTGCTGTCCCTGCTGCCTCCCTGGGCTTGGCTTTTGTTCCCTACAGGGTGTGATAAGGGCAGGGCTGAGGGGGGTGGGGGGCACGGGCAGCCCCAGCTCGTGCCCTGTGCCCACGCTGGCTTTGGGGGCACTGCCGTGGAGTTTGAGCACGGGGGGGCTGTGGGGTCACAGCTCCTGGTGTTGTGTGGGTTAAACTGCAGCTCCAGGGCTTTGTCATCCGTGGAGGGATGGAAGGTGGGGGGTTGGTGAGCAC
>VXBX01004293.1:352672-363624 GCA_013400415.1 Scytalopus superciliaris | reverse complement strand
CTGGGCTGGGGGACAGGGTGGGCATCGGGCACAGGGGGGGCTCCGGGGGCTGGCAGGGCTTTGCCAGCCTGGAGAATTCTGGGATTCAATGGCAAAGTGTCTCTCAATGCCAACAGAGTCAAATTACAGTTAGTTCTTTTGGAGTCTGGACCTGACCCTGAAGTTGTTGTCCAGTGACACAGAAAATCATGACAGTTTGGTTGTATTTCTTGGTGAGTGGAGGAGAAATAAGAGAGAAAGGAATCTCTGCAATCTCATTTTATAGCAGATCACTTGTGTATTTATCAGGGCATTTCACAGAGAGTAAAGACTGTGCTTTCAAACTGCAGGGATGTCATAAAACCCCTAAAAGTATTTAATTTTTCCCCAAATAGAAGGATTGAACTCACACATACAGTTTGGATTGGAAGGGACCTTAAAGAGCTTAAAGTTCCAACCCCCTGCCATGGGCAGGGATGGCACCCACTAAATGCCACCCACCCTCCAAATACAGTGGTGATAAGTTTATTCCTACACAAATCCTTTCTGTACCTTCTGAGGAGCAGAAGTGGGAGTACAGTGGGAACATGAACCCAAATTGCAGCTCGTGGCAGTGGTGAATAACTTGGCCCCTCTGGTTGCTGCTGAACCCAGCAAAGCCCAGAGCTGGGGAATGCCTGGAGTGAAACCATTTGGGATTGGGACTCTCTCATAAACATCTATTTTGGGCCTCACTTCCCATTGGGGAGTTTTGCTGTCACTGGGACAGAGGGGGCAAATTTAGGTGGGTTAACATTTAAATAAACAGAGAAGGACTTTTTCCAAGGGTGTGGAGTGACACAAGGGGGATGGTTTCCCAGTGCCAGAGGGCAGGGATGGATGGGATAGTGGGAAGGGTGGGCAGGCCCTGGCACAGGGTGGGCAGAGAAGCTGTGGCTGCCCCAGCCCTGGGAGTGTCCCAGGCCAGGTTGGAGCACCCTGGGCTGGTGGGAGGTGTCCCTTCCCATGGCAGGGAATGCAACTGGATGATCTTTAATGTCCCATCCCATCCAAACCATTCCATACTCCAAAATCACAGGTTAAAGCCCTGTAGCACTTCAGTTTCCAACATTCAGCAGCCACGTACATGACACAATATACTGATTAAAAGCATCACTTACTGTGCTCTGGGAGGGTGTTTTCTGAGCCTAAATAGCAGCTTTGGCTGTTCATGGCAGTGTTTGTAGGGGGTTTTAGGCTCACGTTGCTGTGGTGGATGCACAACCAGGGGGAGAATAAGGAAATGAGGAGTCTCTAAGAATGACAATGTGCCACCTACCAGAACAATAGAAGTTGGAATGCTGTGTTGCTGTTCAGGGCCCTTTTGAACTGCTCTGATGTCTCAGGCTTGTACCAAACGGAGCCTTCAGATTCTCAGGCTTTAGTTGGGTCTCATTCTGTTTTATCCGGAGGGTGCAGCGTGTGATGTTCCCTTCAAACAGAAAAGGTGGTATTTTTTGCAGCACTCACCATGTTTAATCTTTAAAATATTCCCTCTGATATCAGGAGATCAATTCTTTTTCTTTTTTTTCAGTTAAGGTATTATGGAAAACAGTGAGATGGAAAAGGTGGTTGAGTCAATACATGGATATTAGAATGCATGAGGGAAGGTGGGCAGGGAATGGGTGTGCTCACCTGTGGCACAAAAACTGCATTGCTGATAAAGTTTGAATTCTCAAATAGGGAGAGAGTGGGAAAAACTAAATATCTGAATAAGAAATGCTGTTATCTCCACTATGTAAGAGGTGATAAGCAAGGAGAGAAAGTGGTTTGTCCTCCTATGGCAGCTCTTGGCACTTCCATTCCCTGCCAAGCAACGTGGCCTTTTACAAAAGAACATGTGGATTTGTTGGGGTGTCCCACTGAAATTTCCACGTTCCAACACCAAGGCTGCCACAATAGGTGGATTTAGAACCTTTAAAGGGCTCCCAGGGTTAATAATACTGCAATTAAAATTAGATAGACATGACCATTGCACTGCAGACGTGAGGCTGTCCTTGTTGCCAGCTTCAAAAAGTGTCATTGAGGGTTTATTTATTTTTTTTCAGAGCAGGCATATCATGAAATCAAAAGAAGAATTAATCAAATCTTGATGCATTTTGATCCTTCCCTATTTATCAATCAGAGAAAATCTAAGCTGGCAGTTCTATTATGATCAATTTGCCAGGAGGATGGGCTGCTGAGGGCGGGATGTGCTTCCCCAGCCACTGAGGCCTAATTAATGGCATTGCTGCCCTCCAGAGAATTCCCCACACCTGGAAGAGACCAGATTTTCCTAAACTTCCTCCACATCAGGTGGGAAAGCAGAGGAATGGTTTGTTGGTCTCATGTGTGTCCTGGGGAAATTAAATTGATAATGTAGTCTTAGAGCAGGTCAGTTCTTAAACCACTGTCTGTTGTGTGTGATTAGATTTGGGAAATGGAGAAGGATTGCTGTGAATTGGGCATCTCAATAAAAGCTCCAATTAGATTATAAAACAAGGGGGTGAGGGGAGGAGGGCAGAAGTTTCCCAGCTCCAAATAACATCTGTAGGCTGAGTTTTTAATAAGGTTTTTCATGGAAATGAAGAGTTTTGTGGCCCTGGGAGAACAGACTCTCCGAGCCTGGTCTCATGGACAGGGGGGTTGGAAGGAGAGGAGCTCTGAGGCCCTTCCAACCCAAACCCTCAGGGATTCTGGGGAAGGGAATTGCTTTGTGTCACCTGGGCTTTTTGGTGCCTCCCCCACATGTTGGGAGGAGAAGTGGCTGTGCCACGGTGGGGCAGAGCATTTTGGGAATACCCTTAGAGAGGCTTTTCTGTATCCTGGGGACCTCTCTGGCATCTCCACGTGGTGCCCCAGGGGTTGGATAACACCATGGACACAGCTCTGCAGTGGAATTGCATTTGCCCCCTGTTTAGGTGGTGTGGAACAGACTGAAATTCCAGTGTTCCCAGGAAATTGGGTTGTGGGCTCCATTCTTCAGTGGATCCTGAACTTCCCCCCAGTAACACCTGCTCTGATTACTCTTTAATCTTTACTGGCTGGAATTTTCGAACAGAGTGGGACTTGGAATATTGAGAAGGCTTTCCCCTGCACAATTACCTGGGTTTTTATCTAGGCTGGGACTAGACAGGGAGGTGTGAGTGGGTCAGTTGTCCTTGCTGGGAGTGTTTCTGTAGCAGCCACACCAAATTCCATGTTAATGAAGGGAGGTTGTGAGGGAACTGGGATGGATACACACACGAAGTGCCCTCCACGGGTGCACAGGGACAGGGATCCTGCTGTGGGGCTGGCTGGGCAGGAATTTGTGTGCAGGTTGTCCTGCCCATCCCCAGAAAAATTGTCTGGGAGCTGGAAAAAGCCTCCTCACAATGAGCAATCTCTGCTCTGGGTGAGCAGGGACAGACCCAGGGAAGGGCTGGGGCTGTGCCAGGGCAGGCTCAGGTTGGATCTCAGGGAAAGGCTCTGCCCCCAGAGGGTGGTGGGCACTGCCCAGGCTCCCCAGGGCAGTGGGCACGGCCCCGAGGCTGCCAGAGCTCCAGGAAGGTTTGGATGATGCTCTGGGGCACAGGGGGGGATTGTTGGGGTGTCTGTGCAGGGCCAGGGGCTGGACTGGATGGTCCTTTGGGGTCCCTTCCAGGTCAGGGTGTTCTGTGATTCTGTGATTCCTTTCTTCTGGAGGTGCTTTGGGTCAGAGAGATGCTCCCAGAACATGATGAGCCATCCCAGGATAATGAAACCCTTCAAAACATCCACGATTTCCCCTGTCCTGGATCTCAGCAGAAACAGCAGAAGGTGCTGCTCTCCTGTCCCTCACCCTGGAGGTTAATTGGCTTCTCTGTTCCCATGGGGAACTTCACTGATCCCTCTTGTCCATTGCTCTGGAGGCTGCTCAAAACTTCCTGCATTCCATGAAAAGAAGGTGTTTCCTCTTCAACAGCCTCGGGATCAAAGGTGCACTTTGAGGGCAGAAAATAAAGTTTATTTAGCCCTGCTTTTGGGGTCTGGTCATTGAGCAAAGGCTGTTTGCTGTTCCATGTGGAAATGCAGGGAGACTCAGGGAGGGGCAGAGGGCAAGGCTAAGGGATGATCAGGTTTAGGGAGCTCATGGAGCACAGCACTGGCCTGGGGCCCTTGGCTTTTGAAGGAACTTGGGAATGATCTCAGTGGCTGAAATACTGGAATGAAATAGCTTGTTATGACCCTGGGGTATTAAAGGATCCTCAAATTGCTGAGATTGGCAGGAACCTCTGGGGAATGGCCAGTCCTGACCTGTGATGAGGGGCTTGCAGTGGAAACTCTGCAGCCTCTCTGGGCAACCTGGTCATGATCCCCACTGCCCTCCCCATGCCCACCCAGCCACTCATCTCCCTGCAGAGGCCTGTCAGGGGGATAGAGCAGGAACTGCCCTCAGAAACCCACCTGGATGACCCCCAGGCTCTTCCTGCTCCTTCATATGCTTGGAACAGTCCCCAGAATTATCTGCTCCACCACGACTTTCCCTGGCACCGAGGGAAGGTTCACTGCTCTGCACTCCCCTGCATCTTCATTCTTGCCTTTCCTGAAGACAGAAGTGACATTTCTGTTGTTCTGGACCTCAGGAACCTCTGAAGTGCAGGAGACATCAGACACCTCCCACCGGCATTCATGTATATCCAGTGGGTTTATATCCCTAACCTGATCCTCCTCTGCCTTCCTTGCTCCAGACTTCTCCATGGCTTTCAGGGATGGAGATTTATTATGGTGTCCCTCCTGCTCAGACCACCCTGCAGGCTTTTGGTGGCCAGCCTGGCTCCATCTCTTCCTCATGATGTGCTGGTTGTCACCCCCTTGCCAGGTTGGTTGGCTGGCTGGGGTAGATGTTGTTGCCCCAACACTACTAGTCTGGTTGTAAGGATAAATTTATAATCACATCACAAGGATCATTTAGGTTGGAGCAGCCCTCCAAGATCATGAGTTCCACCCATTCCCCAGCCCTCCAAGCCCACCACTGATCTGTGTGCACAAGGGCAACACCTCATGTCTTTTGAACACTTCCAGGAATGGAACTTCAGGGATTGACTGTAGAATTGCAGGAGGACTTTGCAAGACCAAGTGAGTCTGTGATAAAATGGCTGATAAAATTAGGCATGGCTTAAAAATAAAGTGAGAAGTGTCAGAAAAGATCATTCTGGCCTTTTACATAAAATGATGGGTTCTGGCCTGACTTGGGAATGAGATCCTGGCACTGGAACTGAGCACTGAGTGTGAAGGTTGGCTCAGTGATCTGTGGCTGTCAAGAAAAAAAGGCAAATGGAACATTGGAAATCATTCCTGAAAACGGGGAGCAGACAGAGGAAAAGCAGAGCAGCTCTGCAGGTGTCGGGGCACAGCCCTGCTCCCTGTGCCAGCAGGGCCAGGGCAGAGCTGGCACAGGCTCCTGGCAGGTGGGCAAGGGAGAAGCAGGGCAGAGTCCTGGCAAATGCAGTGTCAGAGAGGGGAGAGGGCAGAGGGCTCGAGAGCTGCCCCTGCCCTGCCCTGGCACAGCCAGGAGGGGCTGCTGAAACCCCCAGGGGCACAGGCTGGGACTGGCAGAGTGGGCTGCTCTTCTCTGAAAGGGAAGGCTGAGTGGGGGCTCATCNCCTTCCCACCCAAACTGTGATTCCTTGTTTGTTTCCATGACTGACACCCCCTGTCTGCTCTGACAGGGAGAGGTGGAGTCACCTTCTCTGGAAGTGCTCAAGAGGCATCTGGCTGTGGCACTTGGGGTCATGGCTGAGGGTTGGTTATGATGGGGCTGGGGGAATGGTGGGAATCCATGATCTGGAAGGTCTCTTCCAACCTTGATGGTTCTGTGGCTCTGTGATTGCTGTATTATGAACTGGAGAGAACACAAGGCTGGCAGGCAATGAGAGCACGTCCCTCAGCTTAGGCTCGCTGGGCTGGAAGTTCCTGGACTCAGAAATGCTCCAAAGTCCGTGGGTTTTGAGACTTAAAAAGTCTTGAATGCAGAAACTTTGTATTTGCAATGTTTGGTTGGTTTTTTGCACCCATGTCAGCCTTCAGCCCTTCACCCCTTCTTTCAATATCTTGGCTCTGTGCATCTCTTGACCTGTGTTATCTCTGTTCAGGGTAGCTCCAATTTTTTCCCCTTCCTGTGTGTCTTAAGGAATGTATTTTCTTGCATTCCAGAGGACTTGTGCTTATTCTTAGCTTTCCTAAACTTTTGGGTTTAAACTCATGGTGACAGATGAGAAGAAGAATGTAATGAAGTCTCTCGATCCACTTCCTGACCAGGAGCAAATCTCCCCCATCATTAGTTTGGTTGAACTGCTCTGCACCTCCTGTAGGTATTAAATACACTAAGTGGTTTTTTTTTAATTAGCTCTTCAAGTGTTCATCCCTCAGGTGAGCTCAGTAGTCAATTAATTCTCTGAGACATCCCTTTTTTCTCCCCTGTGTGTGATCCAGGGATGAGAGTTGATGCAGAACTGAAAACCTGGGGGCAGGGATGGGGTTTTGTCTTTATAAATAAGGAGAGGAGGGAAAAGGGTGCGGAAACCCCAAACCTTTTCCTGTACATCACTAAAATGTTCCTTCTTATCAGTCTTCAGAGTTGCCACATCCATATGGAAACAGTTTAGCAGCATGGTCAGAGGTTTCCCTGCCTTTAGAGTGTTGTTGCAGATACCCATTAGGAAGACCAGCCATTGTGAGGTAGGATTGACCCACAGTCATGTGTCAGCACTCCCAGAGCAGTGAAAATGTGAAACTCAATAATTGGGGTGTTCTGCAATGTCTGTTATCGACAGGAATCGCTGCATTTCCCTCCTGCAGCAAACAGGCATCTTGTTTTCATCTGAAACTCAAACATCCACCCCTTAAGGCTTGGCAGGACAATTTCAGAGGTGGTATTTTCTTTAAGGGAAGGGCAGAAGAAAGAGCTGTACTGATAGAAAAGGTGACATCTGTATCCAGGGCTGCTCACTTCCCTCCAGCCCTGCTGATCCTGAAGTCACTTACCCTTGGTACGTGACCAAAAAGAGGCATGGTTTGGGGTTTGGGCTTTTTTTAAGCACAGTGTCTAGACACATTATGTGCCAGTTTAATTTCCCTGCCACATCACAAGCTTGACTGACAGTTAAGTCAAATTTCTTCTGAGTTCTAAAGTTACTCTGTGCTTCTTGTCCTTAAGCCAATTTTTAATCTATTTCAGTGGTTCTTTCCTTATGCTGTACTTTGTGACCTTGGGAATTAATCCAGTAGGTGACATATAATTCCAAACTGTGTCCTAAATCTGGGTGAATTATGTCCCTTGTTTCACCCAGATCTCCCAGTTCAGTTATGCAGGTCAAAGCAGCCACTTTGTCAGCCCTGACCTTCCCTCTTTGTCTCTGTGCTGGCTGTTACNGCCAGCCTTCCCTCCCAGCAGAGCTGCTCCAGCCTCTGCCCATCCTGGTGCCCCTCTGGGCTCTCTCCAGCAGCTCCCTGTGCTCCCTGTGCTGCCCCCAGGGCTGGGGCAGCTCTGCAGGGGGGTCTCCCCTGGGGGGGCAGAGGGGCACAATCCCCCCCTGCCCTGCTGCCCACGCTGTGGGACCAGCCCAGGGCACGGGGGGTTCTGGGCTGGGCCATGTCCAGCCTCTCCCCCACCAGCCCCCCCAAGTCCTTCTCCCAGGGCTGCTCTCAATCATGTCTCATTAAAGCTTGAGTTATACACCCAGGAATGAATGATCCTTGGGAAACCCTTAAACCAGGGAGGATGAGATCCCAGCCTGCTCCCAGCAATGTGGCCACGATTTTTCATGTACCCATTTAACATCAACATCACTTCAGCCAGCAGGGTAAATGAAATGCAAGCCAGCCTGCTGGCTGCTCTTCAGGGAACATATTGCATGGGGCTCTACCCAAAATTCTAGCAGCCATTTGCTTTTCTCCCTCACCCCACAGACATTTTATTCCTTTGAACGATGTCAGTGCTGTCCAAGTGGCAGGGGATGGGCAAATGTTCTCTTGCCATATTGCCCAGATGAGATCTCTTGGAAAAATGGGCAAGCAAAGAGCTCCTCTTCATCATCATGTGACCTATGGGAATACTTGTCCAAGCCTGTGCATCCCCTGCCTCTGCAGGAAACATCCCCCTGCCTTTGTTTTCCTTAAGTCTCTGAGACCTTCCCACAGCTCAGTTTGCAGGTCTCACTTCTGCTCTCCCACACTGCATCCCTACACTAAGTGGACCAGGAAAAGTTCCTTACACCCCAGCTGTTGTTAGCATGTGTTGTGCTCACATTTATCCCCATGCACATCCCTCCCCTCAGCTCAACTTGCTCATGCTGCTGTTGGGATGGGAGGGGAGAGACAAGGAAGCCCTCTTTGGTTGCTTTTTTTATTGGTGCTGTCACAGCCTGTGAAGGGCAGGTGTGAAACTTGCCCATTGCTGGGACTGCCCCAAACACTGATGGACCTTCCAATTTCCATCAACTAGATTTGTCATGAAGGAAAAAACCCTCCATTTGGGGGTGGGTTGGTTTGTTTTCTCCTTTTTGGATTTCTTAAAGTGCATTTTTAATGAGCCTGGTAACATTCCCTGGGGAGGTCAGCTCTGTGCTCCTGTGGAAAAGGAGCATCTCAGATAAACCAATATCAATTTGGATTTCTTGCCCCTGATGACAGACCTTCTGGACTGAGAACTGCTCAGGTGCTATCCAAGGGCACAGTGACTCCATGGAAAAACAGCAACTCTCAGCTGAAGCAGAGGCAACTGTGCTTTGCTCTCTTAGATGTTTCTCCAAGGCAAGACCTACTGCTTTGAGTTGTGCCCCTGAGGGGGGTGGGCTGGAGAAGGTGCTGATACCCTGCCAAGTGTTCTTTGCCCACAGCATTCCTGGGCAGCTCTACCCCCACAATTCCAGACACCCCCACTGTGGGCTGTGCCCTCCTCCAGTGGGCACAGGGAGCAAAGATGGAGCAGGAGGAGCACTCAGGGGTGTTGCTGGTGCATCACTGCCCATCTGGAGGTTGTCCTGTCATCAGGGGGCAGTTTTTCTCACCCCACAGATCCCTGCTGCTCAACAGGAAATAAAAATCTGTATTTTTGCTTCTTTTCCTGAAGATTCCTGAGGACAGGGGGGTCTAGAGGGGATGCCACACAAGGAGGGGCTGAGGGCCCTTGGTCTGTCCAGCTGGGGAAGAGCAGCCTGAGGTCAGAGCTCAGAGGGGTGTGCAGCTCCTCCTCATCTCTGCTCTGGGTGAGCAGGGACAGACCCAGGGAAGGGCTGGGGCTGTGCCAGGGCAGGCTCAGGGGGCATCTCAGGGAAAGGCTCTGCCCCCAGAGGGTGGTGGGCACTGCCCAGGCTCCCCAGGGCAGTGGGCACGGCCCCGAGGCTGCCAGNGGAGCACTCAGGGGTGTTGCTGGTGCATCACTGCCCATCTGGAGGTTGTCCTGTCATCAGGGGGCAGTTTTTCTCACCCCACAGATCCCTGCTGCTCAACAGGAAATAAAAATCTGTATTTTTGCTTCTTTTCCTGAAGATTCCTGAGGACAGGGGGGTCTAGAGGGGATGCCACACAAGGAGGGGCTGAGGGCCCTTGGTCTGTCCAGCTGGGGAAGAGCAGCCTGAGGTCAGAGCTCAGAGGGGTGTGCAGCTCCTCCTCATCTCTGCTCTGGGTGAGCAGGGACAGACCCAGGGAAGGGCTGGGGCTGTGCCAGGGCAGGCTCAGGGGGCATCTCAGGGAAAGGCTCTGCCCCCAGAGGGTGGTGGGCACTGCCCAGGCTCCCCAGGACAGTGGGCACAGCCCAGAGGCTGCCAGAGCTCCAGGAGGGTTTGGATGATGCTCTGGGGCACAGGGTGGGATTGTTGGGGTGTCTGTGCAGGGCCAGGGGTTGGACTGGATCATCCCTGTGTGAGTCCCTTCCAGCTCAGGAGATTCTGTGGCTCAGGGAGTCTGTTGCATGGCTTTACTTTCTCTTTCCTTATCTGGCACTTTGAAGAAGAGAACTTTGTGTTGGTTCTGTAGAGAACCTTCCCTTTGAGTTGGTAACACAGTCATTTGCTCTTCACTCCTTTTAGCTCTCATGGAACTGGTTTCCTGCCATGCTAAGCCATCATCCCTAAGGATAAACTGATGTGCTGGCCACATGAGCACTCTGCAAACTGCCTGTGCATCCTCAGCACTGCACTCCAAGTGCTCAGGCAGCAGATGACACAATAAAAGCAGCTCAGTGAGCACATTTCACATTATTTCATCTCTTTTTTTTCCTTAAGTTCTCTTAACTACTTAACTAAAGCACGAGTTGCCAGAGTGTAACTCTGTGCTGGGTTTTGTTGTGTCTTGGGAATAGTTTCAAGGTCCCCTGCTCTTCATCCTTGGGGTTTTTTTTGGAAGATCACTTTATTTTGACAGTAAAACGTGTTGTTTGGAGGACCAGACCCAAAATGCTTTGTATCCTAAATACCAGTGGCTTTCTTGGTGAAAGAAATATAAGCTGTGTGTCATTTGTGCTCCAAATATGTGGTAGGAAGCAAAGATGCTCAAGTCTGTTTTAACAGGCCAATATGAGGAAAAGCTCTTCACTAACAGCACTGAATGTCTGGAACAACTTACATGAGATGCAATTTCATCTCTTAACCAAACCAGCAAATATAAAAATAACAGACAAACAAACAAACAAAAACCCACCACGAAACAAAATTGAAAAAAAAAAACCCAAACCCACCACACAAAGGAAAACTCCAAGAAAATGTAAAGAAAAAGAGCACTGCAACAAAAATTAACAATATTGCAGCTTTTTATATTTTTGGAATATAAAGGGCCAGTGTCAAAAGTACAGGAACTGCCTCCAGTCAAGTGTTGCTTCTGGGACTAATTTTATGTGACTCATGAAACCAAATGAATTCCTCATATTTTAGTGTGAAATTCTTTGTTTCAATCAAAGGCGAAAAGCTCTGGTTGCTTTCAAAGTTCGCTTCCCCCCC
>VXBX01004293.1:330457-352636 GCA_013400415.1 Scytalopus superciliaris | reverse complement strand
CCCCCCCCCCCAAATATGGGTGTCTTTGGAAACAAAACCACTGAATTAGTTGCTCATTCTGGCCTGTGAGGGGCAGCTGAGGGAGCTGGGGGGGCTCAGCCTGGAGAAAAGGAGGCTCAGGGGGGACCTTGTGGCTCTGCAAGTCCCTGCCAGGAGGGGGAGCCGGGGGGGGTCGGGCTCTGCTCCCAGGGAACAGGGACAGGAGGGGAGGGAATGGCCAGGAGATGGTCAGGTGGCACAGGAGGAGGAATTTGTTGCTGGCAAGGGTGGGGAGGCCTTGGCAGGGGCTGCCCAGGGAGGGGGTGGATTCTCCATCCCAGGAGGTGTTTGAGTTGAGACTGGCTGTGGCACCACAGTGGGGTTGGATCAAGGGTTGGCCTTGCTGATCTCAGAGGGCTCTTCCAACCCAGCTGATTCCAGGATTCCCTGATTCTGGCTCTGTGAAGCTGGGATGCTGCTGAGTTGAAGTGCTTGCTGGGGAAGGGGCTCCTTTGCAGTGTCATTTTGGTCCCCAGGACCGAAAAATTGAAGTGCAATTTGTGTTTGACCTTCTGTCCTTCAGAGCACTTGGAGGGAACACCCTGGGTGGGCAAATATTCCCTCCTTGAACCCAGAACAGGCTCTGCCTTTAAAGCAAGACCATTGGTGTGGTATTTCACATTTGCAGCCTCTGTTCTTGGCATGTTCTTTTTTTTTTTGAATCTTTTTAACAGCAGTTGACACAGAACGTCGAGGTTTGCTCTGAAAACTCGCAGGGGTTGGGTGCAAACCATTATTTGTAGGGTTTCATCCTGCTGGCTCATTTTGGTGCTGTCAGTTTTGATCCCTGAGTTTGAGTGGAGCATCACCTGGACTGGAACCTGGTGTGTGTCTTCCCGTGGGTCAAGAGGAATCCAGATGTACTTTAAAGAGGAAAAAAAACCCATTTTTGGTAACAGCTGAGTGTTTTGGATGAGTCTGCTGTGGATTGTTTGAGGTGTCACCACCTTCTTTGAACAAAAGAACAGTTTTAATGTTTAAACTTTTTACTTGAAATGGAAGTATTTGTCATTACCCCACATACTGTTGGTGTTTGAGAAATAATGAGATTCAACATTTTTCAGCCCCAAAAAAGAGGGTCTAAATAAGAAATTAAAAACAAGTAGCTGATGAAATCAAAATGAGATGTTTCCAGAGGAAGGTTCCTTGGATGTTTGGTTTGAAAAATGAGGAATTATGTCATTCTCATATATTGAAATGGACTACTGTAAGTAAAACCTCTGCAAATAACAAGCCCTGCTAACAGGACAGCAATTTAGGTCCTGTTCTCTCTCTTCTGCACTGTTTTTACAGCTGAGAAGTTTATTGCCCAGTGCAGGTCTCGTGGCTCAGAAGGTCCTGGTGCTGCTGCTGCTCTGCTGGGGGCCCAGGCTCTGGGTCCACACACATTTTGGCACTGGGAAGGCAAATCTTGGCCAAGGGAGACTCTCTTTCAATGCCCTGCTGTTCTCTTGCCAGAGGCACACGTGCAGGACTGTAATTAAAACTGCTTTGCGCTTTATAAATTGGAGAAGAAATTACTTGTTGCCTTCTACTGCCCTTGTTTATTTGCCTTAATTAGTTGAGGGTTGTAAAATTAGAAGAAAAGAAAGTGAGATAGTGGGTTTATATTGGACAGGCACACTGGAATGGGCAATTAGTGCTTTTGTGTTTAGGAAGTTTGAAAATAAGGATAAATCAAGACAAAACTGAGGGTTAGTCATTGAAATGAAGAATTTTGCTTGACATTCACATCCACAACTTCTCTGAGGGGCAGGTTGGGCAGAGAAGCTGTGGCTGCCCCAGCCCTGGGAGTGTCCCAGGCCAGGTTGGACGGGGCTTGGAGCACCCTGNTGAGTTTTGAAGTCCCTCCCAAGCCAAACCATTCCATGATTCTGGGATGGGCTGCAATGAGCTCAGGAAATCCTCCTGTTCACACACAAAGCTGTGGCTGCCCCAGCCCTGGGAGTGTCCAAGGCCAGGTTGGACAGGGCTTGGAGCACCCTGGGCTGGTGGGAGGTGTCCCTGCCCATGGCAGGGGGTGGGATGGGATGGGCTTTGAGGTCCCTTCCAACCCAAACCATTGTGGGATTCGAAAATAGGCAAATCCAAAGTTAAAATCCCACTCATGTAACACCGAGGATGCAGATTTTGGGGGAGAGGAGGAAATCCTCTCCAGTAACCTGCAGGAATTCCTGTGCATCCCTGTGTGCTGTGTCAGCTTTTGGGTCTATCCCTCTGGCTGCTGCTGTGGGGTCTGTTGTCCTTCAAATGCTTCTCCAAATCTCCACCCCCTGTGAGTTTAAGGAGCTGTGTTTGCCCATGTGCTGGAGAGCTTTGGGTTTCCTGTGACCACATGGAAGGTTCTTGTGATGGGAGGACTTTCTGTTCTGCTCTCCTGGCTGACTTTCAGTTGATATTTCTCTTCTTGGTATTTCTCCTTTTTCACTGAGTTTCCCAGTCCAGTGTTATCCATTTTAGAGCTGGGTTGTGCCTGTCAGCCCCAAGCCATGCCCAGGCCTGTGTGTAGCTGTGCTGGGCCCAGAGCCTTTGCCAAATGAGGTGTTTTTCAGGCTGAACAAGACAACGGGCACCCCCTCCCTGCCTTTGCCAACCTGCACATCGAGGTGCTCGATGAGAACAACCAGAAGCCTTATTTCACCAGATCCACCTACGAGGGCTTCATCCTGGAATCCTCCCCCGTGGGAACCACCATCTCGGAGAACCAGAACCTGAGTGCCCCGCTGCAGATCGTGGTGCTCGACAACGACGTGGAGGAGGTGGGTTTGCTTCTCTTGGCATGGCCTTCTGGGCTTTGCATTGAAATTATTTTCAAGGGTCTTCCTTTTTTGCCTCCTTTCTTTTTTTTTTTTTAAATTGAGACAGAGCGGTTTTGATCAATAAATGAAATAAAAAATAAATCTCGACATCCCCGTTACGGTTCCTTTTTCTGTTTTCCTTCTGAGTTCAGCTTTGCAAAGGGATTTGAAAGTGCACCTGAGCTGGGAAACTGCTCTGTGCTTTGCTCAGCCCTCCAGGAGATTGTGTTCTGTTCAAGCTGCTGAATCCTCAGCGTGAGGAGGAAGAAAACTGCATTTGGTGAGAGGGGTGAGGCTTTGCCACAGCTCAGGAAACAGGAGAGGGGGAGGATGTTGTAGTTTGAGCTGAGAAGAGGAATGGGAAGGCAGGAGGCTGGAAATTCAATCCTTTCCTTGCTCTGCCCACATTTGGGTAGTAACTCACAGTGAAAATGGGGCATCTTCAAAGGAGTAGTACCCAGGTAGTACCAGGACAGCTCCCCCAGGGCTGGTATTTCTCCACTTCCCCCCAAGGCCATCACAGGTTTTTTGGCTCATGTTTCTTTTTCCTCCAATCTCTGTTGGCTCTCCAGTTGTTCTGTTTGCCTTCTCTCCTCTTGTCTTCAGCTCCATAAGGAAAGCTGAGCTGGAGGGTGGGTTTGGTGGCACTGGTTGTAGGAAATGCCAGTACTCTTTAGTTCTTAACCCGATAGTCTGACCCCAATTCCCTGCTTTTGAAGGCTCCACTTTGGCCACAGGCAAATCCATGATTTTTGAGAAACACCAGAGGCTTTGCTCACTGGAAGATGTTTTTACATCCCTGCATTGGAGTGATTTATTGCCCCAAGAAGCTGCTTTAAAGCCCAAACTCCTGTGGAATATCTCCTTCCTAGCCATTAAAATGTCTCCCCCAGTTTATGGACATTGATAAAAATCAGTTGAAAGGCACGTGGGAGTGACTGTTGGATCTGCCTTTCCTGGGGGCTGGATAAAAGGTGTGGAATAAGGGCATGGCTGGGGACCTGGATTGCCTGGGAAACACCCCTGTTCGGTTGTGGTCAAAGCAGAGCAGTTTCTTGGGATCCAGGGCATCTTGGATCTTAGGATAGGAATAAAGAGGGTGTGAATACAACACACTGGCTGTGCTGGGCAGGCACCCCAGACACCAAACCACAGTCCCACAGCCTTGTGAAACTGCTCTTTGGAGAAATTCCCTTGGGAGGCTGCTGGGATCCTTAAAAACCACTACTGGGATATGTTTAGATGCTTTTAGCCTAAGCAAATGCTGTNGGGCTTGGAGCAACCTGGGCTGGTGGGAGGTGCCCCTGCACAAGGCAGGGAGTGAAATGGGTTGGGCTTTGAGGTCCCTTCCAACCCAACCCATTCCATGATTCTGGGACGAGCTGCAATGAGCTCAGAAAATCCTCCAGTGCACACAAAGCCCAAACAGGGTTCAAAGAATCCACCCAGCCTGGCTGGTGAGGGAAGCACACCCTTGTGCTTGGAATAATTCAAATAATTAAAGAAAGCTCAGGCTCCTGGTTCAGGCAACTTAAATTGACTGGCAGTTTTCTATGCTGCAGCTTTTTTGGGCCTCCTTCCCATTTCCAGCTGACATTGTTACACTGAAGGGCTGACAGGCAGACTTTGGGCTTCATTAACCTCGGAGGGTTTCCAGGCTGGAGTTAATAGTGCTGGGATTAACCTTTCCCTGGCAGTTGCACAGCTCTCCCCACGGGATGTCAAAGGCAGATCTGATAATACAAGGTTCTTAACTGTAACTACATATTAGATTATACACAAGACAGAAAATTAGGATGACTTTGAACGGCTAAATCCTGAATTTGGGCTGACTCTGAGTAAATCGTGGGACTCCAGGTACACAGGAACCCACATGCTATTTACATACTCTCAAAATGCAAATATTTAATTTCAGTGGAAGAGCAGCTTGTTCTTTTCCTTCCCTAGGTTTGTAGAGTAATCCTGGGATTTATGTTCCCCACCAAAAGCACTTTCAGTCAGTACAAGTTCAATAGTTGGAGTTTTGAGGGGTGCTCTGAGGGTCATCCCGAGCAGTTTGACCACTGGGCTGCTCTCTGGTCCATTCCATGGATTCCTCTCAGTACCTGGATATTGGATAGGGCAGTTCAGTAACAGACTTGTCACCTCCACTAGACATTGTGAGAGAAGTGCAGCCCAAATATCTGTTGTTTTAGTTGCATCACTAAGGATGAAAAAAGCTGTCCTGAACTGGGAGCACCACCAAAACCTAAATGGAAGTCTCAAGCACAACCTGCTTGAGGCAGCTCCTTAGACATTGTTACACAGTTCTGTGCCTCAGTACAAACAGACCTGAACTTTCATATCCACAGGAAAGGATATTTCCAATGGATATGGCAGTCCAAGAGCCCAAATGTTTCTCCCAGTGACCTTAAGACGTGGTTGTTTTCCATGAGGTTTGAATTTTCACTGGAGGTGGATAACAGGAGTTTGGTGAAAATCTGCATCAGCCACATGATGCAAAACAAGACAGAGCCAAAAGGAATTATTGAAATATTGAAAGTTGAATATTTCAGGGTAGCAAGGATGCCAAGGGTTTCTAGAGTGGGAACTAAAACCTGAATTCTGATATCCCCTCCCCCCAAGGTAGTGGAGCTCTCCACCCCTGCTGGGCACACGGGCTGTGCTTCACCTTGGCCAGCGGCCCTCGTGGTCCTTCCCCTTGCTGTGGGCTGGCCCTGCCCCCAGGTTTGGGGGTAAGGACCATGGACAGGGCCAGTCTGGGAGATGCAGGGGAGGGAAGGCTTGCTCTGACTCAAGAACAGATTCTGCAACTGGATCACTCTTGTCTCTTTGCATGTTTTGTTGCTGCTGAAGGCCAACCACATCTGATCCATGAGAGCTGCCAGAGGAGATGCATCCTCTCCCTTTCCTTTCTTATCTCAGGATGTAAGAGAGCTCAGGGTGCTCACCTGGAGAAGAGAAGGCTCCAGAAAGACCTTAAAGCCCCTTCCAGTGCCTAAAGGGGCTTCAAGAAAGCTGAAGAGAGGGACTTTGGACAAGGCATGGAGGGACAGGACACAGGGAATGGCTTCAAACTGAAAGAGTTGGTTTGTATTGGATATACAGAAGAAATATGCCCTGGGAGGGTGGGCAGGCCCTGGCACAGGTTGGGCAGAGAAGCTGTGGCTGCCCCAGCCCTGGGAGTGTCCAAGGCCAGGCTGGAAAGGGCTTGGAGCAACTTGAGCTGGTGATGAGAAGATCCTGAATGTCCCTTCCAACCTGACCCATGCTGGGATTCTCTGACAGAGCTCTGCCTGTGGCCAGACATGATCAGCCAATGGGTGAAGAGAATGTATTCTGTCTTCTAATAGAAAAATCAGTTGAGATTGTATTTCCTGTTAAAGTGACTCCCCCATCCTCTGATAAAAGCAGGAGAAAAGTGGCCATCTCAGCTGTGTGTCTTCAGGGGGGAAAAAAAGAACAAAACACGTTCTAAATTGAAACCCCTGGGAATTATAATCGAGTCCAGCTATAAACCTTCCAAAAATTAATTTATAGATGTGACATTGCAAACAGACCTTTAACTAGAGCAGCCCTGCCAAGTGCTGATATAATTAAGTGGTCTGTTTAAATGGCATAAATTAAATTAAGCCACATGGGTACCTTAAGACCTGAGTAAACCAAAGCCGAGATGAGGAATTGAAACAGTCTGAGCTGAGGGCTCTTTCCATGAGGCTTCCCAAGCACTGGCTGCCTTGCTCTGGGCTCCCATTCCACAAAAGGACTCTTCCATGAACATTCCAGTGCTGAGACAACTGATTTCTCCTCCCTGGTGAGTAGGGTTGGTGTGAAAGCTGCGCTGTGTGTCAGTCCCAGTGTGCTCCGGGTTGGAAAGGTCCCTAAAGACCACCCATGGTCCCGTGGGCAGGGACACCTTCTACACCAGGTTGCTCCAAGCCCCATCCAACCTGGCCTGGGACACTCCCAGGATGGGGCAGGCACAGCCTCTGCTACAGACAGACACACACCAAGGCCTATTTGAAGCAAAGGCTTTCCCACGACATTCAGGACCCAAACAAACAGCATTTGCTTAGGCTAAAAGCATCTAAACATATCCCAGTAGTGGTTTTTAAGGATCCCAGCAGCCTCCCAAGGGAATTTCTCCAAAGAGCAGTTTCACAAGGCTGTGGGACTGTGGTTTGGTGTCTGGGGTGCCTGCCCAGCACAGCCAGTGTGTTGTATTCACACCCTCTTTATTCCTATCCTAAATCCAAGATCCCCTGGATCCCAAGAAACTGCTCTGCTTTGACCACAACCGAACAGGGGTGTTTCACAGGGGACCTGGATTGCCTGTTGCACCTTCTGCTCCACCAGGTTGCTCCAAGCCCCATCCAACCTGGCCTTGGACACTCCCAGGGCTGGGGCAGCCACAGCTTCTCTGCCCAACCTGTGCCAGGGCCTGCCCACTCTCACAGACAGGAGTTCCTTCCCAATATCCAACCTAAATTTCCCCTCTTTCAGTGGGAAGCCATTCCCCCTTGTCCTCTCACTCCAGTTCCTGATGCACAGCCCCTCTGCAGCTTCCCTGAAGCCCCCTGAGATGCTGGGAGGTGCTGGGAGCTCTCCACACAAGCTTCCCCTCAGCAGGGCATGTGGCTGGTGGGCACCGATGCCATGTTTGTAAGATGTGCCAGACACACCCAGACAAGCCACCCCGGTGCTGCTGGGGGTCCCTGAGGGTCCCTGGGTGGTGGGGAAGGACAGACCATGGCTGGTGTCCTCTCACCCTCTCTTGCTTTGTGCCTCCAGTGCCTTGGAAGTCCAAGTCAAAGCAGGCAGATAATTGCTCAGCATCTCTGGCACACGGTGGGGTTGGTGGGTTGTCCTCTCAGGGCCAGGAGCTGGGTGTGATCCCTGTGGGTGCCTCCAGCTTGGGGTGTCCTGCCATGGTGGCATCTTGGATTTCAGACACCCTGTTTGAAATTTTAAAGAATGATTAGTTTATTTAAAGGCATCTCAGTGGCAACTTGGGCGGGCAAAGCAAATAACAGATAAATTAAGTTTTTCAATCAAACTCTGAGTGCAGGTTATGGATTTTCAATAATATATCCAGAGAAGGAAAAGCAACAGATTTTTTTAAATTATTTTTAACCAGGAGTGCTGAAGGATTTTTCCTCTGATATTTGGCTGATTGTTTCTGTCTCTCATGGCTGTTGTTTGAGCTTGTTTGGCAGTTCTCTCGAGAGGGGAGTTCTCATAACTCTGCTGTCCCTGGGCAGCCCCTCTGGGTGGCTCTGGCAGTTCTGTTAGGGCATAATAAGTCAGGGAATATTCCTCCCAAAATGGAATACCACATTAATATCATTATTAGAGCAAACTGAAGGGAAAGGCAAAGCCAAAAGGCTGCTTTGCTTTCTTTAGGATTTATAAAACTAAAGAGTTTTTTGTTTTTTTTTTTTTGTTTGTTTGTTTGTTTGTTTGGGTTTTTTTGTTTGTTTTTTGTTTTTTTTGTTTTGTTTTTTTGTTTGTTTTTTTTTTTTTTTTTTTAAATTTTGGGGGTCTTTCACTTAAGGAAAATTAAAAACATTAACATTGAATCACTCCTGTAGCAGCAACTCATTTCTGTGAGGTGATTTTTGGCTGTTCATTGCAGGAAGGACATGGCCCTTTCCACCCCACCTTGGAAAAGTCTGGAAAGGGTTGTAGCACTTTGTGCTGCCTCATTTTATAGCCAGGCTTGAGCCTCAGCCCCTGCTTGGGCAGGCACTGCAGGGACTTCGGTGGTGATTGAAAGAACTGGGAATCAAAGCCCTGCTCACCACCATCCTGGCTCTTCTTTGGATCTTCTGCCATCTTTTCCTCCAAGGTGGAGTTGACATAAATGCTGAGGAGCTTTCCCCAGAATCCCAGAATGGTTTGGATTGGCAGGGCCCTCAAAGCCCACTCAGTGCCACCCCCTGCCATGGGCAGGGGCACCTCCCACCAGCCCAGGTTGCTCCAAGCCCCATCCAGCCTGGCCTGGGACACTCCCAGGGATGGGGCAGCCACAGCTTCTCTGCCCAACTTGTGCCAGGGCCTGCCCACCCTCATTTTTTCCCAATATCCCATCCATCCCTGCCCTCTGGCACTGGGAAGCCATTCCCTGTGTGCTGTCCCTCCATCCCTTGTCCCCAGTCCCTCTCCGGCTCTCCTGGAGCCCCTTTAGGCTCTGGGAGGGGCTCTCAGGTGTCCCTGGAGCCTTCCCTTCTCCAGGGGAGCCCCCCCAGCTCTCCCAGCCTGGCTCCAGAGGAGAGAGGGCTCCAGCCCTGGAGCATCTCTGGTGCCTCCTCTGGAATTGTTCTACATGCCAATGTCTTCCTCGTGTTGGCACCAATCACCTCACCTGCTTTGCCTGTGCAAGGCTGTGGGTCTCAGACTTGTCTAGTGGAAGTGGGGAAGACTTTCTCCTTCCAGCCAGAAATGAAGAGGCAGATGCTGGAATATCTCTGTGACAAAACAGCTCTTCCATGAGCATTCCAGTGCTGATCATCCTCCACGTGGAGAATGCTGGAAAGCCAAGAGGAGTCGTTAAAGCATCTTTGTTATTGCTGCAGCTTTTTTGGAGATGAGCCTGTGCTGGCAATCAGGAAGCCTGAGCAGTTTGGATAGTCTTGGAGCTTGTTCTGACCTGGAGAACTTAACAGCCAAACAGAGTCCCTCCAAAAAACCTTGGGAATGTTGGAACACGTGCTCTCTGCTCAGTCTTAATAATATAACTTCATTTTGGTTTAATCTTAGTGAATTTTAGAGAACTGTTTGCTTTGGGCAGAGCTGTGAGCCCTCGTGTGAGGAGACAGGAGCAGCAGGAATGGAACATCCATGCAGGAACTTTTCCAGAGGTTTTTCCAAGCCCATTCTGTGTTTCTGGCTGTGCATTGGAGCCCTTTGTGTGCCTCATTCTGGAGCAGTTTTTGTGTGTAACCATTCCCTCCCCAGATGTGCTGCCCTGCTGCTGTTTCCTGCCCTGCATTCATGCTGTGCCCTGTGTTTTCCCTTGCAGGTCCCACCAGGTGCCATCCCCGTAGGTATTGGGTGTTGTGTGTGAAAAGCTCCTTTTCTGCCTTGAATTGTGTGTTTTCTTTCTTTATTTCCCCTGGTCCTCCTTGGTTTTTCTCTGCCCTGCTGGTGTTTGAGGCTTGGTTTGTGACACCTGCAAAGAGCCCTTTAAACACATTGGACTAAATTTAGGGCAGGAATTCATACATTGTGATTGCTTAATGTTCATGAAATAATTATATGTCTTCATAGATATCTTATGCATTACAAAATGTGCTTTTAAAAAATTTATATAGCACCTTCTAAACCATGTCAGGTGTAAAAGCACCTGCTAAACCCACTCAGGTTGGAACTGTGTGCCTGAAATGGTCCTTGCATGTTGCATGTGCACCCTTTTGTGTGGATTCTGATCATTTGCTACTCTGAATTCCATGCTAAACAATTTCTCAGAGACCAACCTCGTCTCCACGACCCACTAAAGTACCCAGAAAACACAGGGCTGAACTCCAGGCTCTAAAAGAAAATAGTTTAAAGAATTAAAATGTTGACAATCATGTTGGCAGCATTCCTGGGTTGTTTCCCACAGTTGTCATCTCTCACATGAAACCTTCTGTCAGGTTGAGCAGAAAATGTGCTAATAAAGGAAAAGATCCGTGCTAATAATGGAAAAGCATAACAATGCTTTGCAGAGATTTAGGGAAGATTAAGGAAATTAATTGCTCTGTAGGTCTGATATGCAGGGGAGGTACTAGAAATGGGCATTGATTGCTGTAAAGGCAATTTAACTTATACATTAGGGTAACATTTCTGATACAGGAATAGCCAAGGGAGTAGGGTGGCTTAACATTTCTAGTACAAGTGAAGCAAAAGGAATAGGGTGGGTTAACAATTCTAATACAAATAAAGCAAGATTAATAGGGTACATCAACATTTCTGATACACGTAAAGCAAAAGGAATAAGGGTGGATTAATATTTCTGATACAAGAGTAGCCAAAGGAATAAGGGTGAGTTAACATTTCTGATACAAATAAGGCAAAAGGAATAGGGTGGGTTATTTCCAATACAAGAATAGCCAAAGGAATAGGGTGAGTTAACAATTCTGATACAAATAAGGCAAAAGGAATAACATTTCTGATACAAGAATAGCCAAAGGAATATGGTGAGTTAACAATTCTGATACAAATAAGGCAAAAGGAATAGGTGAATTAACATTTCTGATACAAGAGCAGCCAAAGGAACAGGGTGGGTTACTCTGGCATCTCCAGCATTGCTTTTCCTGCCCTCTATGGGTATGAATGACATGGGAAGAGAGCTGGTGAAATCCTGAATTCCTCCTGATTCCTTGTCCTATTTGGGGTAGTTTAAACCGGTTTTTATGGGGTTTGTCTCCCAGCCCTTTGTGTTTTGCTGGATTGAATTTGCACTCCACTAACCTCGCTTCATCTAACAGAAATAAACTCTAACTTGTGACCCAGAGCAGCACAAGAAGTCAGGTTAAATTAACCAGATTATGTCCAAGGACACAAAAATTTGCTGGAATTCTGTAGGCAATAAAAGCTGATGTCGTTTGTTTGAAAATTTAACTAATGTAGAGTGGCCCTTGCAGTTCAAACAGTGAAATAACTCAGGACCATCTGGACAGAGATCTAAGTCAGGAGAGTCTGAAGTCCTCATGAAGACTCATGATTGGATTTGCCCTGCCTTGACTTGCCTTTTCCCCCTCCAGTTACCTTCAAATATTGCTTCCTGATGGAATTAGCGCCACAGCTCATTTATTACGGGTTTTTTCCCCTTGATCAAATGAGAAATTCATCATTCTGCATCAATATATTTGGATTCTTTTTGAGACATAAAGGGAATCTCTGAGCTGCATCTATTTAATGATGCACTTCGATGCATCATTATCCCTTCTCATTGCATCAACCCAACTGGTTTATTGCTCTGTTAATCAAGATCAGTTTGGGGTTGTTTTTAATATGCTTGAATCCACTTTCTTCTATCGAGTTACATTTGGCTTTAAAATTACTGTTTCAATTGGGAAAATAAAAAAAAGCCCTCATTTAAAACTAACAGATGCAGGTATTTGTTTGCCATTGGATTTTCTCACTCCTGAGGTTAAAGCTGCGTGTTTAATGCATTTTTCATGAAGAGGATTTGATTTTTAGGCCGGCAGTGGCGTTTTTTTACCTGGGGTTTGGGGTTTTTTTGCAGTCTTGAAGATTCTTCGTCACAGCATTTGTGCTTTCTGCCTATTTAGGCTTCAGCTCTTGTATGAGAGTAACAGGAGACTGAGATGAATTTCTAACAAACCCCCCTTTTTTCCTTCATGCTGCTTGAAGACCAAGGATCCCCAACTGCTTCTCTTCCTGAACGACTACAGCACCTTTTTCACTGTGACTCCGAGTGGCATCACCCGCTACCTCACCCTCCTGCAGCCCGTGGACAGGGAGACCCAGCAGCTCTACACCTTCTCGGTGAGTGCCATGCCTGGGCCTTGCCTCACATGCCACGGGGCCACCCAAACCCCTCCAGGTGGTTTCCCACCCTCAGAGGGAAAGGGGGGAAAAAAAAACCCAGCTGAGAATTGCTGAGTAGAGATAAAGGGTGATTAACTTCACAGGCAGAAGGGACTCAGAGTGGGGATAGTGCTTAAATTGATTGCTAACGAGAGAAGAGCTGAAGAGTGAGAAACAGAACAGCCTTAAACAAGCTCTTCCCCCCCACCCCTCCCTCCTTCCATGTGGGGGGACAGGGAATGGGGTCAGTTGTTTCTGCCACTGCCAACAGGAGTGCAGCCCTTGGGCAGCAGTTCCTCCCAATCCACTGCCCTGGGGGTCACTCCCCCATGGAGGGCAGGGGGGTCTCTGCACCCTCAGGGTCCTCCAGGGGCTGCAGGGGGGTCTCTGCACCCTCAGGGTCCTCCAGGGGCTGCAGGGGGGTCTCTTCACCCCAAGGGTCCTTCATGGGCTGTAGGGGGGTCTCTGCACCCCAATGGCCCTCCATGGGCTGCAGGGGGGGTCTCTGCCCCCCAGTGGTCCTCTGTGGCCTGCAGGGGGGGTCTCTGCACCCTCANGGCGCGGGGGGTCTCTCCCCCCTCAGGGTCCTCCATGGGCTGCAGGGGGGTCTCTGCACCCCAATGGCCCTCCATGGGCTGCAGGGGGGTCTCTGCACCTCGATGGTCCTCCATGGGTTTTGAGGGGGATAAGCTGCCTCACCAATGGTCTCAGCACAGCTACAGAAGGGCCATAACTCTGAGTCCTTCCCCTGCTTTGTGGGTTCCCTTCTCCTCCTCCTCCTGCTCCAACCTTGATGTCTGTGTTGTTACTTCATGACTGGAATTTCTAACAACTCCTATTCTTAAATATGTTCTCACAGAGGCATTTCAGTGATTCCTAATTGGCTTGACCTTGGCCACAGCAGGAATTCCCTCCTGGGGCTGGCTGTCATTGGCTCCAATAGGACAGGGAAAGCTTCTGGCAGCTTCCAACAGAAGCCACCACTCTGTAGCCCCCCTTTCTACCAAAACTCAGGAGGTTTTTTCCACAGAAACCCATGACAGTGAGTCAACACTCCGGGGAGGCCCTTCAGGCTTCATTCGGGGCAGGTGGGAGGAGGGGTCGGTCCTGACACCCCTGGATACCCTGAGGGTGACCCAGAAGGAGGAAAGATGACCAGGGGTGTTGATGGGGGCAGTGCTTTCCTCCACAGAGCAGGTGTTTGGTTGGAGAGCAGAGTTTTGGATCCCTCCACGGTGCCAGGTTTGTGCCCTGCTCTCACCACCCTCCCATGGCAACATCTGATCCATCTTCTTTATACCTGCTGTGGCCACCAGTGCCTTTTGCCTCTTGTCCCCTGAGCCAGGAATGTGACACCTGGCTTGGTCTCCTCTCTTGATTTGAGTACCAAATACAAAGCTAGGCTGCAATAAACCACTGCCAGCAGGATGGACAAAAAATAAAGAGAAAAAAGAGGCTTCAATGGATTGAGCAGTCCCTCAGGCTGTAGGGACACAGCAGCCCTACAGCAATGGGGAAATGGGCTGGTGCCCCACAGGGGTTCCCAGTCTGTGCCTCCTTCTTTTCCCTCCTTGCAGCATTTGGAAGGAGAGCTCAGATTTCCCCTCTGGGCTCAGAAGGTCTCTAGGGGGGTGTGTGTGTGGTGGCACCTCCAAACTCTGTGTGTGGGATCTAACAGAGGTGCAGGACCTGCTGTGGGTGGGGATACCCAGGGCAATTCCCAGTGGTTCCCTCTCCCTTTTCCTGCTCAGCTCACAGTGCATTCCAAAGTGGTGCATTTGCTCAACCAAAGCCTCTGGTGGTTTTTAAATGCAGAGAGAAAGGAAATGCTGATTTTTGGTTGTCACTCTGTATTTTCCCCAAGCTGGGATTGTATTAAGAGCACACCATTCCAACCTGTTCCTCTTTGTGCTCCTTTTTCCCTGCTGAAGATGACAGCTTCTGATGGAGTCCAGGAGAGTGTCCCCGTGACTGTCAATATCGTGGTGATCGATGCCAATGACAATACCCCCACCTTCTCCAATATATCCTACAATGTCAAGGTTTACACGGATATGAGGCCCGGGGAAGGCGTTATAAAGGTAATTTTTTATTAGGTTTCTGTTTTTTATTAGCTCTCTTAGCTCACTTTTTGTTGGCAGCACAAATTGGAAATGCATCGAAACCAGCTAGAAATTCATTTTGTGTCTCTCCATCCGCTTCGTTAGTTAAATAATGATTAAAAATTGCTCATGCTGAATGTCAGGCCTGTCTTAGACCTGGAGCTGCAGCTCAGCTCTTTCATCTGAAGCTCCACAAAACCTTTTAGGCTGAAACACCTCAATAAGAAAAAAAAAAAAATAATGTTCTTCTGAAAGAGTGAAATAAAATGTTTTGGGGGAACAGGTTGAGTAGAACATAAGCAGGAATGGGTCACCATGTCATAAAACCTGTTGGTTTTTCCAAGCCATTTGTTTGTAGGGCAAATGAGCAGTGACAAATGTGCTGAGCAGGGGCCCAGAGAGGAGCAGCTTTCATTAAAGTCTGGCAGTGCTGATTTGTGCTGCAGTGCAGGACTGGGTCACACTGAGCTTCATGGGAAAAGCCTTTTTGGGGTGCTGGTTCTTCCAAGATCTCAGCCATGGGTGCTGCCAGTGCAGGATAAGGTCCTGTGTAGGATAAGGTCCTCTTGGTAGAGGTTGGCATTCCAGAAGGGTTGAAGGCAGTAGGAATATTGGGGAAATGAAATGAATCATCTGACTTGAGTAATAAAATGCCCATTTTCTGAAATATAATCAGGAATGAATTTGGGGTCAGCAGTGATTTATCAGCATCAGGGAGGGCCCAGTGTCTGCTCTGGCTGAGCTGTGATTGTGCATTTGCATCTTCTCACCTTCCTTCCTCTCACCAACCTGGGCTAAACATTCTCCACAACCCTCAGTGACAGCCACGGGGACATTTGCACCAAGATTTGAGGGAAAATCAGAAGGGCATTTGCATCAAGATTTGAGGGAAAATCAGGAGTTTGAAGCATAATTAAGTTCCTTCCAGTGATGCACAAGTGGAAACAGAAGATACCAAACTCTGTTGTCCTGAAGGAGCCAGGGAACACGAGGCAGAAATCATTGCCCAGTGAGATGTGTGAAAAGAAGGTTTTCTTCCCCAAAGTTGGCCTTGAGGCTGCTCTGGGCTGATGGGACGTGGCAGGGAGCAAGGGCAGCTCCTGTGCTCAGAGGGAATGTGCTGCTCTTGAGTTCTCCAACACACTCTGCTGTTGGAGCTGCAAAGATCTTCAGGGCCTGGAGGCATGAAAAGAGCAGGAGCACAAATCTCTTAATAAAATGAAGGGGCTTTGGGAAAGGAGTGGTGGGGAAGTTGGGCCTTAAATCGGCCCTCAGTGAGAAATGAAAGTGCTGTGGGGTCGGCCCGTGGATGTTTTGGGGTGTGTGACTGTGGAATGTGCCCAGAGGTGGAAGGGAGGAAATTCTGGCTCTCCTGGGAGAGGTGCTGCTTTTCAACTCAGCTTACATTGCCAGATGAGCTGAGCTTATCAATTAAGTGACTTTAAAAAAAAAACAAAAAGCAAGAGTCAAGGCTTAAGATTTCACTGTAGTGTGAGGAAGGCAGGGATTAAAAGGGTGTCCAGCTCTGGCAGTCCCTGGAGATGATCAGAGGGTGAAACCCCATGAGGAAAGGCTGAGAGAAATAGGATTGCTCAGCCTGGAGAAGAGAAGGCCCCACAGAGAGACCTTAAAGCCCTTTCTGAGGGCTCCAGGAGAGCTGGAGGGGGACTTAGGAAAAGGGTCTGCTGGGACAGGACAGGGGGAATGGCTTCCCATGGGAAGAGTTGGTTTAGGTGGGATATTGGGAAGGAATTGCTGGCTGGGAGGGTGGGCAGGCCCTGGCACAGGTTGGGCAGAGAAGCTGTGGCTGCCCCAGCCCTGGGAGTGTCCCAGGCCAGGTTGGACGGGGCTTGGAGCACCCTGGGCTGGTGGGAGGTGTCCCTGCCCATGGCAGGGGGTGGGATGGGATGGGCTCTGAGGTCACTCCAACCCAAGCTATTCTTTGGTCTGTCATAATAATTTGGGGCTGCTCTGCTGTTTGGGATGTTTCTCATATTTTTCCATGTACAACACCCAGGGTTTCCTTAGCCTGAGTGAGTGTGTGCTGCCTCATTCCAATTCCCTTCTCCTTTACAAAGACCTTCCCAGAGGCAAAGCTGACCTTTTCTTTTCCAGTTTTTTGACCTCTAACAGGGTGATTTTGGTGGCCTGTTCTTTGTAGAGGGCACAAAGTCAGTGTGTAATCAGCCCCAGCCCTGCTGGGAGGACCCTTTGGGATGCTCTGCTCAGCCTGACGGCTCCCAGGGGGGATGGCCCAGGTCAGGGATGAGGAGTTCCTAAAAGCCACTTTCTCTGATGAGAGGAAGGAGGTTAGAAAAAGGACAGTGGCCTCAGAAAACTTGTACAGGCTCCTGATCATTTATTATAATAATCAGGCTGATTTCAGAGAGGATCAAGCAAGGTTTTCTTTGATGAGTCGTGTCATCCTCCTACCAAAATGCAAATGTTGCTGTGGCTCTGCAAGTGCCCTCCTGGAGCTGCCCCTCGCTTTCCTTATCCTCAGGGTTAATAAAGGATTGAATTTTTGTCTTGTATTTTTTCTTATATTTTTTTTTCTGCATGAAAATGTACCAATAAAATGTACGAATGACCCCAGTTTGTACTTTCTTGGGGGAAATTGGTTTGATTTTAGTGCTGAAAAAAGCCCCAAGACATGTTAGTTAATGGTTGAGATGGTATGTGCTGTCTGGTACACCCTAAAAAAACCTAAGGAAATTAAAACCCCCTTAGTTCCTGCTTGAGCACAACCAAAAATAGCAGGAAAACACATCAATTGCAAGCAAAATTCAGCATTTTTCCTATTCTTTTCTTTCTCCTGGGGTAGTTAAACAAGGAATTTCCCTCCTTTCCCTTTTGGCTTTCAGAGCAGTGAGCAAAGTGGGTTTTATTTCAGTTGTCTGCTCTCAGTGCTTGTGAAACTGTTTGAGGAGGAGAGTGAAATGAAGTTTCAATGTCTGTTTATTGTGTCCCTTTCAGCTGGAGAATTTCTTATGTGAGTTTTCCTTCTGCCTTTATGTGGATTTTATTGTGCCCCCTGAGAGTGGCACTGGAGAGTGAGGAATCTGTAATTGAAAACAGCTAAATGTGTGATAAACAATAACTGTCACTGCAAAGACTGATTAATACTAAACCCATTCAAGTACTTGAGTCCATCTTTTGGATGTTTTTATATTTTTGCTGTCCAGTTTTCCATTCTTTTTCCTGCTGTGATTCAGACATTTCAAGTGGTTGCACATTGCTGGTTGGAGGATGGAGCAGTGATGGACTCACATCTCACTTAAATAATTGAAATCCACTGTTTCTTTAGACACCTCTCATTTCTTTGGACAGCCTGGACTGTGCTGGGCACAGGGAATGTTGAGCGAGGAAAGGAGACAGCTGGGAAGGGACAGAGGGTGGCAAAAAACATCATTTAAATGGAAATTATTTAAATTTGCCTGAAGGTCCAAGGCTTCCTTGGTCCATGCAGAGATTTTGTGTATTTTGCCTTTACAGGAAAACTTGTGAAGTGGCCCCAAGGTGTGTATCCTGCAATCCCAGAATCCTGGGATGGGTTGGGCTGGAAGAGACCTTAAAGCTCAAGGCCAGGTTGCTCCAAGCCCCATCCAGCCTGGCCTTGGGCACTCCCAGGGCTGGGGCAGCCACAGCTTCTCTGCCCAACCTGTGCCAGGGCCTGCCCACCCTCCCAGCCAGCAATTCCTTCCCAATATCCCATCTATCCCTGCGCTCTGGCACTGGGAAGCCATTCCCTGTGTCCTGTCCCTCCATCCCTTGGAAACAGTCTCTCTCCATCTTCCCTGTAGCCCCTTCAGGCCCTGCAAGGCCACAGTTGGGTCACCCCAAAGCTTCTCCTCTCCAGGCTGGCCAATCCCAGCTCTGCTCTTCTCCCTCTTTAAACTCATGAAACCAAAAGAACTCATTTGAATTTCTCCCTGTATCTTAATTTCTGTCTGATCTCCTGTTGCAGTGCCATGACCCACCACCTTCACCCACCCTCTTCCAAGAACAGTGAAACAACTCTCTGATTGAAAATGAAGAATAAATGATGCAGGGGGTGGTTCATGGCTTGTTCACCTCTGAAAAACTCTGCCTGAGATCAGCAGTGCAAGTTGATTTAGGGGTCCTGCCCCAGGTCCTGGTTGCACAGAGCACCTCAGGGGTTTGCAGCTTGGAATGTGCTTGTGATTTGCAGCTCTAAACCACACACCTTGCCATGAAACTCAGAGGAAATCTTGGAATCATCTGCCTCAGCTCGAAGGGACCCACAAGGACCATCCAGTCCAACCCTCAGCCCTGCACAGACACCCCAACAATCCCCCCCTGTGCCCCAGAGCATCATCCAAACCCTCCTGGAGCTCTGGCAGCCTCGGGGCTGTGCCCACTATCCTGGGGAGCCTGGGCAGTGCCCACCCCCCTCTGGGGGAAGAGCCTTTCCCTTAAAAACAATCTTCATAAAAGCCACCTCCAAACCCTACTTAATGTTTTATTTATGTGGTTATTTGCAACCCTTTGCCCATCAGGCCATTCATTTCCATGTACAAAGTCAACATGATTAGCAGAAAGAGGAAACAAAGCTGGATCGTGTTTGAATTGCTCAGTCAATGTCCCTTCAGGGACAAATATTGGACACAGACTTGATGAAATGTCTGAAGAAGATAATGAAAAAGTATTCTGACCTGCTCTGAGAGTGATATGTTTGGTTGGCTCAAGTTCAGGAGCATCTCCATCACAATACCCCCCTTTTCCATCAGAATCCTGGGATATCTCCATCACATTTAATCCACTGGAAAACCTAAGGCTTTTGGAAAAGCCAGTCATGGCTTTATTTGTGCAGGGCAAGGTCACTCAAAGTGTTGCTGTGAAAAGGCTGCAGGTCAAACACAAGCCCATTTTCCTTGGAGTGCAAAGTGAGTCTGACCAGAGCTTGTACTGTGACCAACAATATCTTTGTAATCTTCAGATCATCCTCCCAAATCTCCTTTCCCCCCAGGAAAACCCTTCTTTGCAGCAGCAGAACATGCACCTCTTGCAAACCTTCCACCCCCTGAAATGTTAGTGCAGTGAAGCTCAAAGTTTCTCAGGAGAGGGAAACAAACCTTGTTTTGCTTTCCTTCCTGTATATTTTAGCCCTGTCTCTCAACTCTTGTTACCTCTGGAGCTCTATCAGTGTGGGGCAGCTGGAGATGGAATTTGTAGAATTGTGTGTTCTGGCAGCTGTTGAACTTGAATTCTGCTCCATTCCAGGTCTGATTCCTGGTTTTGCCCCCAAAATGTTATTTAGATCCCTTATCTTCCCAAGCATTCAGCATTTGTAGGTTTAATTAACCTTCTAAATATATGTGCTTGTGTAGTCAATGAATGCTCCTTTTTCATGGATGGCCTGGTTCCAAATGCTGTCATTAAATACTTAGGGCCTTGTATTTTGCATAAAGCCTTTATTTATCTTTTTTGTGTGTGTGTCTGTGTTACTTTTGAAGTTCATCAGGGAAGGTTTTTCCAGCTCCCTTTTTGAACTGTGTCATTTGGGTGGATTTTTATTCTCTGTGAGGTTCAGGAACTTGTCCAGTTGTGTGGAGAAACTGGGGAAGGAGGGACTGAACTGGAACTTCAAATGAAAACACAGAATGAGGGAGATAAAACACCCTCCACATGGATGTTAATTTGGTGTTGAAACTTTTTAAGGGGAGAGGTTCTCCATGTCATGTTTTTTTTGGGGTGTTTCCAGGGTTTATCCCATCTTCAGGTTANGTTAGTGCAGTGAAGCTCAAAGTTTCTCAGGAGAGGGAAACAAACCTTGTTTTGCTTTCCTTCCTGTATATTTTAGCCCTGTCTCTCAACTCTTGTTACCTCTGGAGCTCTATCAGTGTGGGGCAGCTGGAGATGGAATTTGTAGAATTGTGTGTTCTGGCAGCTGTTGAACTTGAATTCTGCTCCATTCCAGGTTTGATTCCTGGTTTTGCCCCCAAAATGTTATTTAGATCCCTTATCTTCCCAAGCATTCAGCATTTGTAGGTTTAATTAACCTTCTAAATATATGTGCTTGTGTAGTCAATGAATGCTCCTTTTTCATGGATGGCCTGGTTCCAAATGCTGTCATTAAATACTTAGGGCCTTGTATTTTGCATAAAGCCTTTATTTATCTTTTTTGTGTGTGTGTCTGTGTTACTTTTGAAGTTCATCAGGGAAGGTTTTTCCAGCTCCCTTTTTTGAACTGTGTCATTTGGGTGGATTTTTATTCTCTGTGAGGTTCAGGAACTTGTCCAGTTGTGTGGAGAAACTGGGGAAGGAGGGACTGAACTGGAACTTCAAATGAAAACACAGAATGAGGGAGATAAAACACCCTCCACATGGATGTTAATTTGGTGTTGAAACTTTTTAAGGGGAGAGGTTCTCCATGTCATGTTTTTTTTGGGGTGTTTCCAGGGTTTATCCCATCTTCAGGTTACAGTGTCTGAAAATTCCATGGGAGGATGGATTTGCTCATTTTAGTGCAGCCAGTTCAGGTCAGTTAAATACTTCTGTGTTGGAAATGAGGCAGAACACTGATTGCCTCAGGAGAAAATTACTTCATTAACATGCTTTTTAATTGGTGAATGCTGAGCACCCCCAATTCCATGTCCAAAAGGGTTGGGTCTCCATAGCACAGCTCAGCCCTCAGTGGCAGGAATGGCTTGAACTTCCAACAAAGGAGTTAATAAATCTAAATTTTAGCATTTCTCTCAGTGTATTCTGTTCAAGCTTTTCTGTGCTTAGTTCTTGGTTTTCAACACATTTTTGAATTTCTACATTAAATTTCATATTTCACTGTGATGGACCAGAATTGCCTTATAAAGCAATTAGACCCCTGAGTTTTCCCCTGGAAGGCCAAGTTGGGTGGGGTTCTAACCAACCTTCTAGGGGAACGTGTCCCTGCCCATGGCAGGGGAGGTTGGAACTGGTCGATCTTTAATGTCCCATCCAAACTGAACCATGCCAGGGCAGATGGGGGTGCTTTTGCAGATATGGGTGGAGGCTTGGCAGTTGCATGTGGTGCTGTCAGAGTTGTAGGTGGTGATTTGACAGCTGTGGGTGATGGTTTGACACCTGTCGGTGGTTGTTTGACACCTGTAGGTGGTGGTTTGGAAGCTGTAGATGGTTGTTTGACACCTGTAGGTGGTGGTTTGACACCTGTTAGGTGGTGGGTTTTTACTTGCAGGTGGTGCTTTGGCAGATGTGAGTGGTGGCTTGGCATCTGTGGATGGGGATTTGGCATCTGTGGATGGGGATTTGGCATCTGTGGATGGGGATTTGGCATCTGTGGATGGGGATTTGGCATCTGTGGATGGGGATTTGGCAGCTGTAGGTGGTGGTTGGATACTTGTAGGTGGTGGTTTGGCAGATATGGTGGTGATTTGATACCTGTAGATGGTGGTTTGACACCTGTAGCTGGTGGTTTCACAACTGTGGGTGATGGTTTGGCAGCTCTAGGTGGAGGTTTGGCAGATGGTGGTGATTTGGCATATATGGGTGGAGGCTTGGCAGTTGCATGTGGTGCTTTCAGAGTTGTAGGTGGTGATTTGACAGGTGTGGGTAATGGTTTGACACCTGTAGGTGGAGGTTTGGCAGCTCTGGGTGCTGCTTTGACAGGTGTGGGTGCTGTTTTGGCAGCTGTAGGTGTGGTTTGATACCTGTAGATAGTGGGTGTTTTACTTGCAGGTGGTGGTTTG
>VXBX01004293.1:286121-321109 GCA_013400415.1 Scytalopus superciliaris | reverse complement strand
CATCCCTGGGCATCCCCGGGCTTCCCTGGGCTTCCTTGTGCTTCCCTGGGCTTCCCTGGGTTTTCCCTGTGCTGCCCTGGGCTTCCCTGGGCACCCCTGGTCTTCTCTGGGGTTCCATGTACTTCCCTGGGCTTCCCTGGGGGTGGGGAAGCCTTCACCACCTTCCTTCTCTTTGTGCCCTTGCCATGCAGAAGCCACTCCTTCCATAGAGGGGGGAAAGGGTACTTTATAGGGATTGAAAATTATTAAGCCCCAATGGACTGAGTAGAAAAAAAAAAGGTTTATTTGGATATTTCTGTGACTTCTTTTTTTTTGTTTTACATGTGGTAAAAGGTGTTATAGGCTGCAAATGGCACTGCCCAGAGAGGCTGTGGCTGCCCCATCCCTGGGAGTGTCCAAGGCCAGGCTGGACGGGGCTTGGAGCAACCTGGGCTGGTGGGAGGTGTCCCTGCCCATGGCAGGGGGTGGGATGGGATGGGCTTTGAGCACCTTTCCAACCCAGCCCATTCTGGGATTCTGTAATTCTGTGATATTCTATCAGAAAGAAAAAAATCCAGGAGTAGCTGTAAACTTGAAAGGCTTGTGATTTCTTACATTCAAATCTCTCTCTACATACTTGCCAGCAAAGCAGAGGAGCTTCTGTCCTTAAGCCATGTGGAATTTCAGCACTTTGCCTTCTTTAGCCTGTCAGTTTTAAAAATGCCTGCAGGTATTTCTTCCCCTGGGTGTGTGTAACCACCTGCTGCAACAGAGCCAGTCCCACCAGTGCCAGGAGCAGGGATGCCCTCATGCCCTGGGACCAGGCTCACCCTGTGTGCCAGCCCCTGCCAACCCAAAGCCTTCTCGACCTGCCCCCCCTTCCTGGCTGTGGCCCCTCCATCAGCCCTGGCACATGTGCCCACCTGACCCCCCTCCTCCCGTGGCTCTGTCAGCTCAGTGCTCAGCGGTGCCTCCAGCACTGACCCCTCCTCTGCAGCTGGAGGAACCTGAGCAAAGTGATCACTGCATTTTCATGTATTTTACATATATTTTCAGAGCCAACAAAGTGCCTGTTTGCTTCTCCTTAGCACAGAGGGCAACTCCCTGCAATCCCAACCTGTCTTCCAATTTTTTAATAGGGTTTATGGCAGGGTGGGTTCCTTTTTCACAAAGAAATTTGATTACTCATCCCATTTCTAATCCTCTCTTTACATCTTAAATTTGACCCCCACACTATGTAAACGAGGAATCATCTTTTCTCTGCATTTTAGCAAATTAAAGGGTCTTGCAGCTCCTTTTTTTGCCCCAAATCCTTCCTGTGTGCCCGTGTGCTGGCTCCTCATGGACTCAGGACACACGCACACAATCCTCATGGAATGGGATCAGGGATGGCCTCATGCAACAGCTTCTTCTGCATCACCTCCCTGTGCACCAGGACCAGGGACCACCTTCGTGCATCCCCATCCTCCTGCACCAGGAGGAGACCTTCCCTTGTTGGATTAATGATTAATAAATCAGATTTCTCCTCGCTTATGTGCTGTTCCCTAAGCCTTGGCTGGGTTGTGTTCTGCCCACAGCTGTGCAAAGCAGGGAGATGAACGACAGCTCTTTTTTTGGGGGGGAGATCAGAAACCTAATCCTGTGTTTAGCAGTAGTGAAATAAAGGAGCTCTAATTGAGTCCCTGCTGCAGGTGGGTGGGTGAGCCCCCGGCAAAATGGTTTGCTGCTGGGATTACTGTGGGTGGTGAGGCTGGTCCAGTCACCTGTGCCAAGGGAGGGTGACTGGCTGAGCTCAGAGCTGCAAATCAGTGCCTGGTGCTGCTCAGGAGCCTTCTGCTCCCTGTGGGGAGACTCTTTGGGAAGCCCACAGAGGAACAGGAGCCAGGAGTGTGCTGAGAAACAGGAGCATTTGTGTTTGCTGGACAGGTGCTGGAATATGTGGCTGAGGGATCTCTGGAGGCAAAAAACCCCTTGGCAGATTTTAGTGTTTAAGGGATTTACAGAATTTAAATGTGGTTGGAAAGTGAAGCTCCCTGNCAGAGCTCTGGGCTGGGGGACAGGGTGGGCATCGGGCACAGGGTGGTCTTGGTGACCTTGGGGGTCTTTTCCAGCCTTGAGGATTCTGGGATTCTGTGATTTTACCATTTAGATTCTGTTTCCTCTCCAAGTGATCCTCAGTAAGGAATGCTGAGGGAATCTGGGAGAGCCAGCCTGTGCCAGGCAAGGCCGGGGGGATGCAGGATGGCCATGCCAGGATGCTGCTGAGAGTTTTGGTGGCAGCAGTGGGTGTTCTCTTGCCACACACCAAGATCCCCAGAACTGACAGGTTACTGTGTTTGGGAAAGAGTAAAGTGTCTCAATTAATTCTAAGATTTTTGGGAGTGCCTTGAAAATGTTGAGTTTTACTTCTTTTACCCTAGCATGGATTACTCTCCTATTACCAATAAGCTGGGCATGGCTTGGATCCAGTCAGACAATTGCTCTTTATGAAAAATACTTGAGTGTTACATCCCAAATATGCTTGGCTTCAGCTTTTGGGGGTTAGTCCAGGGCTGTGTCTCTTGTAGGGCTGGGCTTGGATTGTGGGTGCATCGTGCAAGAAAGATGGAGAGGGACTTTTTACAAGGGTGTGTGGTGATACAGCAAGGGGGAATGGCTTCCCAGTGCCAGAGGGCAGGGAGAGATGGGGTATTGGGAAGGAATCCTTCCCTGGGAGGGTGGGCAGGCCCTGGCACAGGTTGGGCAGAGAAGCTGTGGCTGCCCCAACCCTGGGAGTGCCCAAGGCCAAGTTTGGAGCAACCTGGGCTGGTGGGAGGTGTCCCTGCCCATGGCAGGGGGGGGGATGGGATGGGCTTTGAGGTCCCTTCCAACCCAACCATTCTGGGATTTTAAGTCCAGCTGCCTCATTCTGCATTAAAACACCCATCTGTATTAAAGGGCTTTTCTTGCAGGGAGTGTATTTCTGTCTTCACCTCTCCTGATTCCCTGCCGTGTAAAATCAGCCTGGACATTTTAAACATTCATAAAATGATTATTTAAGCTTATGAAATTTCCTGCTGTCCTTTCCAGGCACCAGAAAGGTACCAGTTAGTCACCTCGGTGTGGGGGTTCTTGTGGAATTGTGGCCACAGCTTCAGTATTGCCTGTGCCCCATCCCCATATGGAATATCAGCAGACCTCAAGTATTTATGAAGTGTTTTCACATGTAAACCTTCACACTTGATGTTTCGTGTCATGCTTCTTATCAATACATTAAGTGGTTAGGTTGGTGCAGATTAAGAGATTCTGCTTTTATGGTTCTTTCTCAATAACACTTTGTTGGTGTTGCCTTCAGCATCAGGCTCAAAAAAATCTGGGAAAGAGCGAGCAAATTATTTCAAATATCCCCACGTTACCAAATCTGAAGGTCTGCAAAACATCCGGGTCAATAACACTGCAAATGCAGCCACTTTAAATTTGCCTTTTAGATTTTGAAATACCTGTTCTAAAAATAAAATCTCCTTTCTCCTTTTCCATTAATTTTTTTCAGGCCGAGGATGGAAGGTTATATTTCTTTCTTATGGTGTTATTTATTTTATAACGCACCCAGTTGATTGTGAGTGGTGTTTTAATTAAGAGCAGTTGAGATTAATGCAATATTAAATGGTCTC
Organism: Scytalopus superciliaris; assembly: GCA_013400415.1. NCBI lineage: Eukaryota > Metazoa > Chordata > Aves > Passeriformes > Rhinocryptidae > Scytalopus > Scytalopus superciliaris. The sequence goes on along the minus strand of VXBX01004293.1, from coordinate 317,480 downwards.
CACAGCATTCATTTGTAAATAAACCTCCGAGTTTATTGCATGCCTGGGAGGTGTTTATGGCTTCATGTTCTGCCAGCCATTATTAATTAAAATATGCAAATGGTGTCATTTTTTCTGGGAGTTCTGCAAAACAAACAGGGCTGTCACCACCGTCCAGTCGTGTGCTGAGCGAGGGGCAACGTGGAATGGTTGTGTTTATGGAGCCACTGTATCCACTGCTCGGGAAAACAGTGCTTTTCTCCTGTTCAGAAGAACTTGCTGTTCTTTGCCCTTAAAGAAAACAGGAGTTTTTAAACAATTTTTCAAGTATGTGCAATGAAAGGTGAATTTTCTTTGGAGGTGAAGAGCAAATGAAATAACCTCGAGTAGGCCTTTTATTTGCTGTCTCTTTGAGAGCCTCCTGAGTTGCTGTGAGTGACTGTAGGCTCTGATCACAGCCCTGAGACATGTGAGGGCAGGGCAGGATGCCCTGCAGGAGGAAGGAACACAAAGGGCCGCTAAAGATGGGACCAACAGTGTGATTGTGGATATTTGGGATCTGGGAGAGTCCTCAGAGACGCCACCTAGTCATGTTTTCTGCCTCCAACAGTGTGCCCAGGGGGCCAAAAAGGCCAATGGTATCCTGGCCTGGATCAAAAATAGCGTGGTCAGCAGGCCCAGGGCAGTGATCCTGCCCCTGTACTCTGCATTGGTGAGGCCACACCTTGAGTGTTGTGTCCAGTTCTGGGCCCCTCAGCTCAGGAAAGATATTGAGGGGCTGGAGCGGGGCCAGAGAAGGGCAACGAGGCTGGGGAAGGGACTGGGGCACAAACCCTGTGGGGAGAGGCTGAGGGAGCTGGGGGGGTTTGGGTTGGAGAAGAGGAGGCTCAGAGGGGACCCCATCACTCTCTATAACCACCTGAAGGGAAGTTACAACCAGGGGAAAGTTGGTCTCTTCTCCCATCAATCAGCAATAGGACAAGGGGGCTTGAGCTCTGCCAGGGGAAATTTAAGTTGGATATTAGAAAAAAAATTCTTTGCAGAGAGAGTGCTCAGGCCTTGGAATGGCCTGCCCAGAGAGGGGGGGGCTTCACCGTCCCTGGAGGTTTATAAACTGAGCTTGGCCCTGGCACTGAGTGCCCTGAGCTGGGAAAGGACTGAAGCTGGACCAAGGGTTGGACTTGATGACCTTGGAGGGCTTTTCCAACCCAGTTGATTCTCTGATTCTATGAAAGGATTGGGTTTATTCCTGCTTTGTCCCATGGCTGAGATGTCCCATGGAAAACTTCTCTGTGGCTCGGGTGAATTGTTGCACCTGCAGCTTCTGCCCTTTTCTCTGGGCCTCTGGTAAAAGAAGATCAGGTTCCTTGACATCCTTTTGTTGCTGACAAGTTCAGCTTTGTGTTCTCCATCTCCGTGTTGCCATCCCAGGTAACTCACAAATCATCTGCTTATTGGTGGTTTCCTGGGAACTGAGCTCCACCTGCCTGCTCTGTGATTTCCTGGCTCTCTCCTCAGTGAAGGATGTCCCTTGGCTTTGCCCCTCATGAAGGATGTCCCTTGGCTTTGCCCTCAATGAAGGATGTCCCTTGGCTTTGCCCTCAGCACGTTTTTCCTCAGTGAGTTGTCAAAGGAAACCACTGATGGCTTTGAGGTTGCTTCAGCCTGGGTTTTATACACCAGGGTGACGTTCATCAGGTTTTAATTCCAGCAGATGATTTAAAGATCCTCCGTTTAGGTACAACTTTGGCCTTATTCTTTCCTGATTCCCAGCTGAGGTTCTACCCCTTTGTTGCCACAGTTAATTCCAGCAGCTCTTTGACCTCCTCAGCATCATCTTTTTTGCTCCTAGACTATGGAGGTTCCACACTCCTCAGGTTTCCTCTGCAGATTAGACATTTCTTTGTTATCCTTTGTGTTCTTTCCTCTTTCTATTAGTTTTGCCTTGACTTTTTCTGACTTTGTCCTCTCTCTTTCTTTGTGCTGCTCCCCTTCCCCTGACTTAGCCACTGTTTCCTTTAGGCTTCCTTTGGCTCAGCCCAGTTGTTTTCTGACTGGATTCCACGTTCTGCCTGAACACTGACATAGTTTGTGCTTCTGGTCTTAATTTTGGGGTCTGGGTTGATTTTTTTTTTTCATTCTTCTTGGGTTTTTAATCTGACCTGAGAGGAGTGGGGAGCCAGGTGGGAGGTTGGGCTCTTTCTGCAGGTGATAAGCAACAGGACAAGAGGGAACGGCCTCGAACTGTGCCAGGGGTGGGACATGAGGGTGAATTTGTTGTTGGAAAGGGTGGTGAGGCCTTGGCAAGGGCTGCCCAGGGAGGGTTGGAGTGCCCAGCCCTGGAGGTGCCAAAGGCAGGACTGGCCGTGGCACTCAGAGCTCTGGGCTGGGGGACAGGGTGGGCATCGGGCACAGGGTGGGCTCCTGGGCTGGCAGAGCTTTGCCAGCCTCAGGGATTCTGGGATTCTTTGAAATGCTTCTAAAAATAGGTATAAAAAGGATGGTTGTTGAAAGATGAGAAACAGAAGAATACTTTCTCCTGATCTTGTGCTTTATGCTGCCCTGTCTCCCAGCAAAAGACGTTGTTCCTTGGCCTCCTTGGGGTTCCCTGGGTTATTTTTCCTCCTCCAATAATGTGTTCAATCACTTCAGGTTTTGAGTGCTAAATAGTTGTAACTGTGAGACAGTTCAGGAGACTGTTCAGCAGACAGTGGTTTCTCTAAAAAGCTCTTTCTGGGACAATGTTTGTGCACACCTGAGAAAACACTAATCCTATGGCATATTTATGGCTGGTTTGAGGAACTGATCAGCCAAAGCTTAACAACAAAAGTAGTTCACTCAGCCTCTGGAAAGTTGTTGTTGGCACCTGGTGGGTGGAATACAATTGTTTTGGTGCTGTTAATAACCATTCTTAGGGGGTCTTGTCCTGGTCTCCATGCCCAAAAAAGCAGATGTCAGTGGAGAATCAGCTAAAGGCTGAGATTCTGCTAAACTAAAGGAAAGAGGGATCTGGATAAGAAGTGGAAATGAAGAATAGAAAGAAGGCAAACAAGAAATTCGGTCTAATCTGCAGTCTGTGGCTGCATAAAACAGATGTAATTGAATAAGCCTGAATTTCATACTCTGCTGCCGTGTGTGTGTGTGTGTATGTAGCACTAATTTGATAATTACTAATAATTACGAGTGCTGTGTTCAGGGTATTGTCATTTCTCTGTAGCATAAAGAATCCTGATGTGCTCCAGCTTTATCTCAAGCAGCCCATCTGCAACGAGCAGCGTTGCCTTAGAAACAGAGCGGGGTGTCATCCCCGGGCAGCTTTCCTGGAGCCTCAGGGGTTAATTCTGCACTTCACACATGGAAGGGAACAAAAAGAAAGCTTTGTCACTGACTTAATTTATTTTCTCCTCTTCTTTTTTCTTTTTTTTCTTCCCTAAAGGCTTTTGATAGGGAGGGTGACCCCATAAGGTACCTCATTCAGAATGGAGATCCTCAACAAGTTTTTAATCTCTCTCAAAGGTAAGTGGAAAACCCTTGGAAAACAGACTTGTAACTTCTCAGTCAAGTGAATGTGTGGGCTGAGTGAAAGGAAAGGTTTGTAATCAGCCAACTTCAGCTGCTCCTTAGACAGGAGTGAGAGTTCTGTGAGCCTTATTGCACTCGGGAGTTTTCACAGGGGACTATTTACTTATTTTAAACACTTCAGGCAGGTAAAACTCACTGAAGTGGAAACATTCTATTGAAAAGAGTGACCAGGGATTAATTAAAACCCTTATATCTGCCAGCTCTTGACTAATGACAGGGACAATTTTTGCTTTAGTTTCCTGCCTTCTTGCAGTTCAGCCTGTATTCAAAAAGCCTTTTGAGCATTGTTTTAAAACCTCTTCTCACTTAATTGAATGCTAACTTTAAATAGAGGGAGAAACAGAGGGGACCTTATGAAATTATAAGCACCAGACCTGCCTGTGCCTGTCCCACCACCCCTTTCTTTATTGTACCCACTATTAGGTATTATTTTCCTACTCCTAGGTATTATTTACCTACTCTTAGTTATTATTTACACTCCAAAGTATCCTTTTCCTTTGCAGAAGAAAGGGAAGGTGGTGAGTTGGCTCCCCAGGGGAATGATGGGACAGAAGTGACCTGGGGCTAATCTGACCATGGGGTATAATTGCCAAAAACGGTTCTGCTTTGGTGTGAGGGAGACTTTGTGAACCTAAACCCACAAACCCACTGCAACAGGTTTGAGCTCTAGGTGATAAATGTCCCATACATGGAGAATCAAATCATTTAGGAAACAGTGTGAGAGACCCCTTGAAGATCCCAGGAGATGCTGCTCATCCACCAAGACTGATGGATGGGCCCTCTAAGAGCAAAGGCTTGTCAGGTGAGGGAAGGGACACCTTGGAGAGGGGAGATTTTCCTTCTCTGAGGTGCCCAGAGCAGGAGTGGATGATTTGGAGGGACTCCTGCCCAAGTGATGCTGGCAACCCTCTCCTTCCCACATTGGAACTCAGTCTGACCTCCTCTGTGACCTTCAGGAGGTGAATTAGCTCACCTGGCTAAACAAGAGGTGCTCCAAAAGGGGGTTGCACTGACAGTAAAGCATCTTGTGTTGACTGAGAAGGTGAATTATCTCACCTGGGGCTCCAAAGGGGTGTCTCAGTGGTCACTGTTTCCTGTAGCTCATGCTTATGACAGAGCTGTTCACATCACACCATATAACATTCCCCCTAGTTGTCCATTCCAGAGAGGCTGGAAAACCCTGTGGAGATTGAGGCCAGCCTGTGGCATGGAGGTGGGATCCTTGGCAGCTCCTGTGCTGCCCACCTGTGGATGGAAGCAGAGAGGAGACACCCACAAGCCAAGCTGTTAGAGGTGGCATCTGAATTCCCAGCTGGAAGTGCTCCTCCATCCCCCCATCCCTGTCCTCCAGGCCCCTTCCTGGCCAGGCTGACCCCACCCTCACAGCCCCAACCTGAGGGTTGCCCCTCTTGATGGAAAAGGAGAGCTCCTGCAAGAGTTTTCCCCTTTCTGTTCTCTTGGAAATGGTTTGTGCAAAGTTTTCTTCATTTTTTTTTTGTTTCCTGGATGCTGGAATGTCTGGAGAGGACATGAAAGGGGGATTAATATTAAAGCATGGAGTTAATTTGAGTGGCATATTGAGGCTGCAGGATTTCCCTCAGTTTTAGGTACTTCAAGGCCAAGGACATGATTCTTTCTGTCCCTTTTTCTCATCTGGATGATTGTGTTGCACCCTGGAGTGTGGCACTTCATCCCTGTGTGGGTTCCCTGGCTGGCACCACAAGCACTGCCCACTGCCAGTCTTACCTCTGCTGCTGCCTCCTCTTTCTCCTCACTCTGAGGAGCAGGAGATGGTTTTGGTGTTCTTTCTCTGGCACTCCAAGCTGAGCAGCATCTGTAGGAATTCCCTGCCCCTTTGGGGAAAGCTGGGCTGGGGATGCACATCCGAATCCCTGAGGAAAACAGGATGTTCTCCATCCCTGGAGGTGTTTGAGCTGAGACTGGCTGTGGCACTGAGTGCCCTGTGGGGTTGGATCAAGGGTTGGCCTTGCTGATCTCGCAGATCTCCTCCAACCCAGCTGAATCCAGGATTCTGTGGTTGTCATTTATCCTGCCTTTGGAAGGATGTGCATCTCTTGAAACAGAGAGACAGCTGAGTGTAATTTCTCAAGCAATAGGAAAGAGGAAATAAAAAAGGGTGTTATGAGAGTGCAAAAGGATTGGAGAAACATAAATGCAAATGTGCAGCTCCAGGTCAGGGTTAGCAAAGCAGGATTTGATGTCAATGTTTTATTCTCAGCTCCATTTTGATTTTTATTTTTATTTTAAATTAATAATTTACCACTTAAGTGTTTTATGTTTTACTTGCTGTTCCTTCCCCATTAAAAAAAAAAACCCTGTTCATATTTTATTGCAGTATCTTGAACAAATGCTGAAAGATATATATTCAGTCTGTTACGATAACTAATTGCTTTGCCTTCTCGTGGGCCATGTCTGTGTGCAAAGCTAAGGATTTACCCTTAGTCTAATTAAAATCTTAATGGCCTAATCAAATGATGGTTGGTAGTCTAATTATGACACTAATGCAAGCAGCTAAAATTACAAATGTAAGTATGTTTTATCACTTGTATGTTGGTAGATATAAAATATGTATCATGTACTTTATTTTATGTATATATATAATTGTGACATTTGTATATGCATAGTCATATACACAGACATATTTTAATGGTATAGAGCCAGTTATTTCTAGTTATAATAATTATAACTATAGATTTTTATTAATGCATACATGGCAGTAGTTGAAAATATATATAAATAGACATGCAAACTGTCTCAGGTCTGTGCCTTGCCCTGGTGTCCCACTCTCCTGTCCCTCTGGGGTGTCATTTCCCCTGGAGAAGGATCTCTGGGATCTGAGGGATCTATGCTGAAGCAGCTGAAGGCCCTCCCTGGAAGGAGGAGGAGGATGCTGATGATTTCATTCTCCTCACTCCAGGATTATCTCAGCTCCTTATTTCCTGGGTGACTCAAGCCTGCACAATATTCAGGTGCCCCCCTGGTTTCCCCAACCCCCAGGGAATCCTTTTAGGTGCAGTGAAGCTTTTCCTGTTTGGAAGGAACTAACCAGGACATATGCCCGTGTTTTGGTTGTATAACCACGGGGCAAAGTCAATGCAGCATCTCCTGAAATATGATTTTCTTCGATTCCTGAGCCTGGATATTATTTTACCTACCAACCTCTCAATGCTAGAGGAGAATTGTTCTCCCACTCATGGTTTCCACCAATTACTGTGGTATTTATGGGAAGAAACAGCTCTCCAGTAAGTGCTGGTATTTATCTCTGCTGCAAAAGGTGTTGGCCTGGAACCAGCTCTCTGAGATCTTCTCTGAGAATAAGAAATTAGAGCAGGAATTGATAGTCTAGGGAGAAACCATCCTGAGGTACAGGAGTTACTCATCCAAGCATCCTGCACAAGTTCAGCTAATGAGACCTCCTGGCCTGGTGGGACTTGGTGCTTTGCTTTGGCCTTTTCTTGGTTTAACAAAACCTCTCTGTGTACAAGGAGGTTCTGGGTCTTGAACAGGAGATGTGGGCACAGCAAATCAAATTTATGGCTGTGCCTGGCCAGTGCTTGTGTGTGATGGATCCATGGAAAAGGGACTGGCACATGGAAAGTCACAGCATGCCAGTCCAGCTGGTGTGGATTTGGCACTGCAAAATCATGTGCTGTTCTGTTTTCCTGCAGGTATTTGAAGCTCACCATGACATGTTTGGTGCAGTTCCATGGGAGAGGCTGCCCAGCCATGGAACAGAGGATGGCTCTCATCCTGGATCTGTGACTGACTGTCATCCTGGATCTGTGACTGACTATCATCCTGGATCCATAAGTGACTGTCATCCTGGATCCATGAGTGACTGTCATGTGGATCCATGATTGACTGTCAGCCTGGATCCATGATTGGCTCTTGTCCTGAATCCATGACTGACTGTCATCCTGGATCCATGACTGACTGTCACCTGGATCCATGACTGACTCTCTTCCTGGATCCATGATTGACTGTAATCCTGGATCCATGATTAACCCTCATCCTGGATCCATGACTGACTGTCACCTGGATCCATGATTGACCCTCCTCCTGGACCCATGAGTGACTCTCCTCCTGGATCCATGACTGACTGTCACCTGGATCCATGATTGAGTCTCCTCCTGGAACCATGACTGACCCTCATCCTGGATCCATGACTGACCCTCATCCTGGATCCATGAGTGACTGTCACCTGGCTCCATGATTGACCCTCCTCCTGGATCTGTGATTTGGGGCTGGTCAGGGCCTTTGGTTCCAGCTCAGCAGAGTTTGGGTTGCTTAGACAGGATTGTCCAAACAATGCCTTCTTTATCCTTCCTAATAGAACAGTAAGGAGTCCATGGAGGGATCTTCCATCTCTGGGGGGATTTCAGATCCAAAAAATCCAACTTGTTTTCCTTGTCAACAGTTCCAGGGGGAACAGTGTTTTATGGGGCTTCCAAATAACCCTTCTTTTGTTGGCCTTTTCAAATGGCTGTCAATAATCACAATCTCCTCATTCCCTGGGAGTGTCAAGGCCAGGCTGGACGGGGCTTGGAGCGACCTGGGCTGGTGGGAGGTGTCCCTGCCCATGGCAGGGGGTGGGAATGAGATGATCTTTAAGGTCCCTTCCAACCCAAATCATTCTGGGATTCATTTTCCTCAGCAGCCTCTCCCTATAAATCACTGAGGAGCCCCATACTTAGCTCCATGTTGCATTCCGAGGGGTTACTGCTCAATCTCGTTGGATATCAGAACTCCTCAGTGATTAACAACTTGCTTGGCATCTCTCTTCTCATTTAGTAATAAATAAAGAAGTGAATATTTAAATAAATGGATAAATAAAGACAAGTGCATCACTCAGGGCTATGTGTTCAGTGCAGCTCTGTCTTTTGAAGCCTCCTGCAGATCGCTGGGTTGTGATTCCCATCCTGAATTATCCATGTGTCCAAGTGGAAAGCATTAGCATGGCTTTTGTCAGCCTTTACCCACATAGGGCCTTAAAGGCTTATTAACCTGCTCAAAGGTGATGCCTCAGGGGGTTTTTTGTATTTTTTAATTTTATAGATTTTAGAAGTTATTGTAGGTTTAATGTACCAGTACAATAACCTCAGTAGCTTAATGTTTACACACACCAAGCCCTTCCTATATCAATCCCTCAAAACTCCAGTAGCTCTTTAGTCTCCATTTCAAGGCAGAATTGCAGAAAAGCACCGTGAGATCTGGACCAGAAGATAAAGACAGAGGGACCTCCAAGGACCTGACGTGCTGTGAGGAAGATGAAGATGCTGAAAGAGGGGTCCCAAACCCCCAGGGTGTGATGGGGACAGACTGAGACAGGACCAGGGGGAATAACAGGAGGGGATTGGATGGACATTATTATAAAATCTGGGAACCAGGGTCGGAAAGGGAATTTATGGATATGTGGATATGTATTCCTGGAGCCTGAAGGCTCCTCAAAGCTTCTGCTCTCCTTATCTCCTACTAAATTGGCCTGGAGTTTTTAAGGCATCGAAGGGGAACCTCAGTGTGCAACAGAAGTGCTTGTAGACCCCTGTGAGCTGTGGTGGTAACAAGGTGTGGGTTTGTTCTGTTGCAGTTCTGGGCTGCTGGCCCTGGCAAAGCCCTTGGACAGGGAGAGCACCGACCGCTACATCCTCATCGTCACGGCCTCGGACGGCAGACCCGACGGGGTGAGTGCCCTGGCAATGCTGGGGAGGGAGGGCTGTGCCACTGGGCACGCTGCTGGGGGCTTTTGGAGAGGGTTGTGCCACTGGGCACGCTGCTGGGGGCTTTTGGAGAGGGTTGTGCCACTGGGCACGCTGCTNGAGGGCTGTGCCACTGGGCACGCTGCTGGGGGCTTTTGGAGAGGGCTGTGCCACTGGGCAGGCTGCTGGGGGCTTTTGGAGAGGGTTGTGCCACTGGGCACGCTGCTGGGGGCTTTTGGAGAGGTCTTGAGCAAATCTGTGTGTGTGATCTGCAGCGATTGTCCTTGAGCCCAAAAAGGTTTGTGTGGGTAAAGCCTGTGTGTCACTGGGTAGTGAAACAAAGGGATGTAGGGAGCATCTAAAGGAGGGACACGGAGATGGGGAAGGGTCTGTGAGGGCACTGAGGGCACTTGGGGGGTTCAGCTGGAGAAGAGACTGAGGGGAGACCTCATGGCAGGGGCAACTCCCTCAGGAGGGGCAGGCACTGATCTCTGCTCTGTGGGGACCAGGGACACACCCAGGGAAGGGCTGGGGCTGTGCCAGGGCAGGCTCAGGGGGCATCTCAGGGAAAGGCCCTTCCCCCCGAGGGTGGTGGGCACTGCCCAGGCTCCCCAGGGCAGTGGGCACAGCCCCGAGGCTGCCAGAGCTCCAGGAGGTTTTGGAAGATGCTCTGGGGCACAGGGGGTGACTCCTGGGGATGGGCCTGTGCATGGCCAGGGGTTGGACTGGATGGTCCTTGTGTGTCCTTCCCACTCAGCATATCCTGGGACTGTGTGATTTTGCTGCTTCTGGGTGTTGTTCTTCAACAAGAGCCAGTCCAGTGGAGGGTTTGTGTACCCAGGTGTGTTCACATCTGAATATTCCCTCTCTGTGCTGGTAAATACTCAGTGTCTTCCTTCTTCCCTTCTCCTACAGATGTGGGCAGCTGGATTAGAGGTTAGCTCTTTATCCACACAAAGGCACTGCCCTGTTCCAGAACTCCACATGAAAGCGGATCTGGAAAAGTGCCTGTGCCACTTCTCTTGAAAATATATCAGGAGCTGTTCCCAAATCTTCCACGTTTGCATTGAGCAGTGACTCTGCACTTAAACCCACAAACTGCTGCTCACACTTGTGCTCAGTACAACAAAATGGTGATTTTTTTTTCAATTTCCATATTAAAAAATGTGTAAGGATATGTATTTATTGATGAAGCAGAGGCAATGGAATTAGTTTTCCTGAAAGCTGGATTGTGTAAGTTACATGGGAGTGCAGCAGCTCTGCCATGGAATTACAGCACAGGCAGATCAGAAGTCTCTCTGTATCTGACCTTAATGTTCTGGTGTGTAAGGGTAGAGCTAAAATAATATCTCTAATAATTAATAAGTAATGTGGGTGCATTATCTGCTCAGCTTTTGGAGACACTGAGATGTCCCTGACAGAGAGATCCTGAAAGCTCAGTGATTTGGACCTTCATTGTTTTCTATCTCGTGCTTTTCCCCCTGTTTTAGCTTGTTCAGCTTACAGGATTTGCCTTCCTGCTCACTATTTACTCTGATTATTTTTTCCCCAAAAAAAACATATTAAGGAAGTTTAGAGTGTTTATAGAGTTTTGTGGCAACATGGAGTAATTACAGGAGAGCCTACACCTTTGCCATTAAAAATCTGGTCACAATTCTCTCTGGTAATGCATCTAAATATTTGTGGGTTTGTTACTTCTGAGCTGCCCTCCATCCCTGGGAGCTGCGAGTTCAGTTGTTTTGATCTCCAACTTCCAGCTGTGAAGTCTGAAGATGTAAATAAAAGATTTCCATGTTGTTTCAGGCCCTGTTCTGCTCCTGAAATGCTCCCTGGGGTATAAAAAAGGCTCCTGAAAAGATCCTTCCTCTCCCTTTCATCTGTGGATTCATTTGCATTGCCCTGGGATTAACTGGACATGTGAAGGTGGAAATTAATCAGAAGCTGCAGTTGGTTTTTAAGAGAAATCCAGTGAACTGTGGTGTGGTGGTTACATAAAATAGCTGTGTGTAAGGTGGGAGGTGACTTTGGAGCTCAGCTCTGTAAAACCCACCAAAAATAAGCCATGGAGGGTTCCACTGATGCTGTCTCTGAACTGTGCCAGGGTTCAAGACTTCTCTGGCAACAACATCCCCTTCAAAAATCCACTCTCCTGCTGTCTTGTTCCCTCCTTTCTTCCCTCAATACNCAAACCACTCTTTCAGGTCCAGCAAGAGGTGCCTTTATGCATTACACCGGTGACAAATAAGGGGCTGCCCAGGGAGGGTTGGAGTGCCCAGCCCTGGGGGTGCCCAAGGCAGGACTGGCCGTGGCACTCAGAGCTCTGGGCTGGGGGACAGGGTGGACATCGGGCACAGGGTGGGCTCTGAGCTCTTGGAGCTCTTTTCCAACCTCAGGGATCCTGGGATTCTATCCCAGATGTTTCTCCCCTGAGATTTGTATCTGCCAGGTGTGTGTGTTGATTGTTCTCTGGCTGGTCACACTGTGGTTTGAGGGTCCCTTCGCTGTCTCTGACCTGGCTGTGACTGTTTTCTGCTCTTGTGGTACCTTCTCTCAGTGGTGGGGCACCTTTCTCCTGCAAATTGGACTCACCTGCCTGCTCGTGCCCCCAGAGCTTGTGGTGTCAGCACCTGGAACCAAAGGGTTGAGAGCTGGGCTTGCCACAACCCCAAATGAAGCTGGATAAGCTTCTTGGCTTTTATTTTACACACAAAGGGCTGAAAAAAGGCAGCTCAATCAGCCCATGAAATCTCCATGGCTTTTCCATGCCAGGCTTGATTAATTTGCCAGGTTTCCTTGTGCCTTTGCCCAGTTGCCTTGATTTGCAGCTCGTCTGGCCGTGCCCCCTGGTGTGTGGCAGCTCCTGGCTGGCTGGGACAGTGCCAAGAGTTCTGAGGGCACCAGGCTTGTTTTGCCAAGTCACTGTGCTTTGCTTTGCAACTGGTTTGTATCAGGAAGCAACAGTGTGTCTTTAAGGAAAAAAAAACTAAAAAACATCCTAAACTGCTGCTCCCTGAGCCTTCTCCACCTGCTGCTTGTCATCAGGCTCTGCTTTTTCTGAACAATTCCATTAGTGCCTGCAGAAAACTGGGGATCTGATTGAATGGCTTGTTTCAGTTTCCCTAAAATCACAACATTAATTCCCCAGGCAGGTAAAATGTAATTTAAATCACATTAGCATGTTTTAAGTGGCAGCATATCCGACCTGATCCTTCTGCATCCAACAGTGGGCTGTTTGAAACCACCTATTAGAGTCAGATACACTCCAAGTCAGCTTTTGTGTTCTCTGCAGCCTTGGCTGTGTTTGCTTCTTTCTTTAAATTTTCAAAGGCATTCAAAGGGAATGTGCTGGGGTTTTTGAACTCCATGGGGTGGGCTGGCCCTGGCTGGGTGGCAGGTGCCCACCAAAGCCCCTGTCACTGCCCTTCTCAGCTGGCAAGGGGAGGGACATACAGTGAGTTGAGGACAGGGAGAGATGGCATGGGTGAACCAGACTCAGCCTGGGGATGTGGACTCAATTTCTTACCAACAAAATCACAGCAGGATAATGAGAATTAAAGCAAATCTTAAAAACACCTTCCCCCAGCCCTTCCCTCCTTCCCAGACTCTCCTTCCTCCCCTGCAGTGGCACAGGGAGATGGGAATGGGGGTTCAGGTTGTTTCTGCTGCTGCCTCCTCCTCAGGGACAGGGGTCCTTCCCCTCCCTGCCCCAGCAAGGGATCCTTCCCATGGGAGAGCTCCAGGAACCTCTCCAGGGTGAGTTGTTCCCATGGGCTGCAGCTCTTTGCAAACTGTTCCAGCATGGATCCCTCCCATGGGATCAGTCTCTCAGGAACAAGCTGATTCAGGATGGGATGGGAAACAGCCTTTCAGGAACAGGCTGCTCCAGTGTGGTCTCTTCCATGAGATCAGTCCCTCAGGAACAGGCTGCTCCAGTGTGGGTCCCTTCCATGGGATCAATCCCTCAGGAACAGGCTGCTCCAGTGTGGGTCCCTCCCATGGGATCAATCCCTCAGGAACAGGCTGCTCCAGTGTGGGTCCTTCCCATGGGGTCTGTCCCTCAGGAACAGGCTGCTCCAGTGTGGGTCCCTCCCATGGGATCAATCCCTCAAGATCAGGCTGTGTGGTCCTCCCTGCTCCAGCGTGGTCTCCTCTCCCCATGGATCTGCAGGTCCTGCCAGGACCCTGCTCCAGCCTGGGCTTCCCACTGCTCCCATTGTTCTTTTGGGCATCCCCTGCTCCATGTGGGCTCCTCCAGGGGCTGCAGGTGGATCTCTGTCCCCCCATGGCCCTCCATGTGCTGCCTCCCCATGGGCTTCCCCACGGAATCTCCACTCTGGTGCCCAAAGCCCCTCCTGCCCCTCCTTCCCCACTGCCCTGAGGGTCTGCAGGGCTGTTCCTCTCACATCTTCACTCCTCCCTTCTCTGGCCCCAATTATATCCATGCAATAACTTTTTCCTCCTCCAATGTCATCCCTGGTGGGCTCATCCATCCTGGATGGTCTGGCCTTGGCTCAGTCAGACTTGCAGCAGTTTCTCCAAGAAGCTGCTGCCAGAACCTTCCCCCACAAGCCCAGTCCTTGAGAACTTTCTATGGACATTTGGCATTTGTACATTTTTCTAGCTGGGTCCCATGGACAGCAGCTATAGGATCACAGGATCAATGCAGGTTGCCCAGCATCTCAAGGGGTGATGTTCCTCCAACGCTGCCAGCTGTGGCTGCACTGGCATTTTAACTGGGACTAAATGTGGAGCAGGGCATGAAATACAGGGTATTCAAGAGTAAAGATGCATAAAAGCCATGTCAGTGCCTGGATAGGGTGGGGAAAATACAATATTTTTGTTGATGTTTCCTACTTTAAGTCCAATCTTCATAACTTCAGCCAGTGGTGTTGCTGCACAAACTGTGACCAGCACTCAAGACATGGATAATATTTTTCAGCTGAACTCTGTGTGAGCAAAGATTTTTAGCCATTATGACATGAAAGCAAAGAGGGCATAACTTCAGCTCATTCGGTTTTCAAACACGGAGTATAAAATCCTGCTTTTTAGGTGGAATATCCCAGCTGGGAAATGTTGCCACACTTTTGATGCTTCCAGAAAGGAATTTATCCCACGCTGCCTGGAAAGCTTTCTCTCTCAAGGTGATGACTCTCTTGCCTGGTCAACATTGTTCTTATAAAACTAGGAGGGTTTATCTCCATGGAGATAAGCAAGGCTAGGGAGGTGTCTCCAGCCCTGAGAGGATCTTCTCTGGCCCAGGGAAAGGTGCCAGAATGGCTCCTTCTTTCCATCTGGTCTGGAGTTTGGAGGACACACGAGCTCATGTTTCTGCCTGGGAGCAGCATTTCTTCCAGGAGCTTTTCCCATAGTCAGGGAGGTACAAATCCTACAACCACTAAGGCTGGAAAAGACCCCCAAGGTCCATCAGCCCAGTTCACCACTAAGCCCTGCCCCCAAGGGCCACATCCACATTTCTTTGGACACTTTCAGGAATGGTGACTCCACCACTTCCCTAGGCAGCTTGTTCCAAGAATTTTCAACCCATTCCATGAAAGAATTGTTCCTAATATCCAGTTTGGTGCAACTTGAGGCCACTTCCTCTCACACTGGAGAAGACATCTCGTCATTACCTTTCTAAACTCACCACTTACTGGATTGCTGATCTTTTAGGGACTGGACCTCCTTCTTCCACATCTGCAGCCAAGGCAGGCCAGTGCTGTGTGCCTGTAATCCATGGAATTCTGGGCTGAATCCTGCTCTGTAATCCATGGAATACTGGCCTAGTGCACAGGATGCAATATGGTGTCAGCCCTCCTTTGGATCCCTGATGTTTCCTAAGGAAATCTGACTCTTCCCCATCATCATCATCATCATCTATGAAAGCTGTTGAGCACATTTTTAAATTTGAAGCTTGTGGTCCCACACACTTATAGTTCGGTTTTAATGGTTTTATTTTTCCCTGCTCCTTTTGCTGTGTCATTAACTGAGGGTCTAAGATGAGTTTAACTGTGCTGTGCCACTGAGCTCCTTGAGGTTTCTGCACTCCAAGCCCCAGGGGTTATTCAGCTGCCCGATGGTGTGTGGTGACACTCGTGGTGACACTCAAGTTGCCACCCTTTGGCTTTGGGGCACTGCAGATTCCATCAGAATTAAGACTTAAGCCTTCACCCAGAAGTGCAGCTCTCCATTCCATCCCTCCCCCCTGCCTTCTAATGCTCTTGGGTGTTTAAAATGCTAGGCTGTGCTTCCCAAATTGTTGTTTCTCTGGAGCATTAACAGGCTTGGGGTTTTCCTTGGGAAAACAGTGACCTCCCACCCGTCCCTGTTAACCATCCCATGCAGCAATTAAGGATGCATTGATTGAGGAGTCAGGGAGATATTTTTATTCCCCCAGTAAGGAGCTTTTAGTTGTAGCAGAATGACATGTGAGTGAACAAACACACGTGGAAGTGTTGCCACAGTTTGGATGTGATTTCAAGGGGAGAATTCATGTCTTTGCCTTTTAGGGAGAGGCATTTGAATAAATCTGTTAGAAGAAGCAAAAAGCTTCCTGTGCTCTTTTTTTCTGGCTTGTTGGAGCATGTGTGGGGTCATTTATCCACATGAAACAGGAACCTCCACTGTGTTGTCTCAGTGTGGATTGTGGGATTTAAGAGGGATTCAAACTTCCAAATCCAAATGTCTGGTCCTCAAAATAATCCCTGGGCGCTTCGGGAACGTGTTTGTGCCCAAGACTTGGCAAAGCAGAGCTCAGGGATTGGTTTATAAAGCCAGTTGGGAGTTGGGAATTAGGCATTCTGCAAAGTTCTCACTCAGCCAGGGACTGTTCCCAACCTGAAGGAGAGCAACAACATTGATGGCCTTGGTCACATCCTTTGGGTCCTCAGAAATTGCTGGCAGGAGTTTGGATTCTTCTTTATGTCTTGGAAGAGTCAACCATCAGGCCACACTGGATGTCCAGGAGAAGATGCTGTCCATCTAGCTGGATCCAGGATGCAGTGCAAGGTTCACTGCCTGGGGAAGATCAGGGGGGATCAGGCTCTGGGAGGGTTTCTCTGAAAGCCAGGGCTCCAGGATCTTCCCCCTTGATCCCGCTGTGCCCACTCCTTCTGCAAGGCACACTCTGTGAAAAAAACAGGAATAATTTTAGCTCTGCAGCTCCCAGGACTGGTTTGAGGCCACATTGCCCAAGGAGACAGAGGTACCACCAGATGGCCCTCAGAAAGGCACTTGAGAGAGAGCTCAGTGCTCTGGGCACCAAATGAGGGATCAAACTGGCATTCCTGAAGACATTTGTGCTTTCCTTTCTCTGTGTGGTTCGGGGTGCCCAGCACTAGAGTTCCCCTTCACTCTGATGTCTAAAAGTGGGACACCGCCAATGTTTCACCTTGAAGCATTGCTAGAACATCTGTGGGCTCAGAGCAGGAGCTGAAATCAGTGGGGCTCGGAAGTTAAAAGTATCTGGAAAGCATTTTCCTGCCTTCGGGGTGCAAAGGTCTGGGGTTCCCAGAAGATCATGGGAAGAACCACAGGGAATTGAGGGATTATTTTTTCCCCCTGGGAGGGTGGGCAGGCCCTGGCACAGGTTGCCCAGAGAAGCTGTGGCTGCCCCAGCCCTGGGAGTGCCCAAGGCCAGGCTGGACGGGGCTTGGAGCAACCTGGGCTGGTGGGAGGTGTCCCTGCCCATGGCAGGGGTGGCACTGGGTGGGCCATTCTATGACTATTATTTCAGTGCATTGTGGTTCATCTTGTAAGTCACACTTGGGTATTTCAACCATCTTAAGATCATTAATAATTCAGAGCATCTGTCTCCCACAGCACTTGAATTCATTACCTTCCTTAGAGCAAACAGGTAGCACTAGATCAAGGTAATTTAAACAAAGATTTACTTCTCCAAAAGCAGAGGATTAATTAATTACAGTAAATTTTCTGTTGCTCCTTGAAATATTACCTGTCTCTGCTCCACATCAGTTCCACTGTCTAGCAGGGACAAAGACCACATGCCTTGCAGGAAACTCTGAGCAGAGATTTTGGGGACCAAAAAGCTTGTGTTGAAAAAGGTTTCTGCTTGAGTGACCCTTTTGTAACCAGTGCAACAACAAAGAGGGTGTCTGTGCAGCCTGTTTGTACTGGGGGGCTTCAGTGCTGCCTTAGCATTTCTAGTGTGATCTCTTGGGAAAGGACAGTTCCCAAATATAGGAAAAAAACAGGACCAATATAAACAGATACCTGAGTTGATCTTCCTCCCCTAAAGAACTCCTCCTCCAATCCAATTTTCTATCCAAGCTGTAGGTACAGTGAATTGCTGCCTGTTGTTGTTTTCCTGACAAGTCCCAGATCTATAACTTCTCCAGCCAGATTTCCACCTCTTTGAGAGAAGGATTTTCTCCTTATTTCAGCTCTTTTCTTGGGACAAGATTTAGGAGACTCCCAAACTTTCAGTGTTTGTGCAGCTTAGCAGGTATAACATTCCCTATAAAGGCTTTGATTTCTTATGCTAAAAGGGAAGGGGGGAATTAAGTAATTTTCATAAAGCATTGGATTGATCAAAGATTTTGAGCAGATTGTACTTCCATTCTGAAGGATGACTTTTAATTCTTTTAAGGAAAGAAACAGACCTGCATCAAGGATTGTTGAAGTATTTTGTACCCCAAAATAAAATGTCATCCTATTAATTAAAGGTTGAGAGGGGACCTTGTGGCTCTGCAAGTCCCTGCCAGGAGGGGGAGCCGGGGGGGGTCGGGCTCTGCTCCCAGGGAACAGGGACAGGAGGGGAGGGAATGGCCAGGAGATGGTCAGGTGGCACAGGAGGAGGAATTTGTTGCTGGCAAGGGTGGGGAGGCCTTGGCAGGGGCTGCCCAGGGAGGGTTGGAGTGCCCAGCCCTGGAGGTGCCCAAGGCAGGTGTGGCTGTGGCGTGTGAGGTGGTGCTGCAGTGACTGCGGGGCTTGATGACCTTGGGGGTTTTTTCCAACCTAAGAGATTCCGTGTGTTTGTCAAAGATGTGCATGATTTTCTCCTCCTGTCCCCCCAAAGTTCTCATCTCTTCTATTCCCTTTTTGGATGTGTGAGGTTTTAGTTTGGGGGGCTTTCCTTTGGGGCTTTATTTGTGTGTGTTTGACAACTTTTCGTCTCCTCCACAGATCTTTTCTCAACCAGCCTCATCTTACCCCTTCAGCCTCAGTCTCTTCTCTCTCCTGGATTTCTTTGCAGTCCAGCTGGTCATTTCTGTGTCACTCATAGAGGTGTAGAGGGTTGGTAGACACCACTTTTGAAGTTCTCATGCCCTGCCCTGGAAGGAAAGGAGGTCTGAAAACACAGTCATAGGATCGCTCATTCCGTGATCATTCAAGTGTAGTTTCCCTGAATTGAACAGAGATAAGTCTTGATATGGAAATCAGAAGCCTTATTTACCATTTCTTTTTTGATCAAATAAAGCCTCTGCCTCAGATTTTATTATTTGCAAGCTGGTTGTAGCTGGAGATGATAGTGTTTGGCTGAGAGTTTGTCCAAATTAATAAACGTGCTCGACATCAGAGCTAAGAACATTTCCTCTCCAAGGCACAGAACGGTCTCATCAATTCCCAACTTCAATTTCAATGACAGGGTACAAATAAAATAAGAATAAAGCGGAATTTCCTTCAGATTTCTCATTCATAACATTTCTCAGGGCCTGCCGTAGTTAGGACAAAAAGATGTTTGTGCAGGCAGTGTAAATGTTGCAATTATTGCTTGGGGAAGAATTATATATGTACGAATGATTTTGGGGCCCTAAGAAAGCTGTAAATTGCTGCTGTTGATCTTTTGTTTGAGTTATGGTTGTTATAAACCAGGATCTGCTCCAGTTATGAATGGGAAATGCCTGATGTGAGCCTGGGCTGGTTTTTTTCCCTGGATGAATTGCCAGGAGGGGCCTCAGGAATCCTTTCCAAACCCTGCCTGACAAATCCATTGAAGAAATGCCTCATTTTAAAGCAGCCAAAGCAGTTTTTCAGCCTTACTGTGTTTGCATGAGGAGTATCCACTCCATGGATACACAAAGCCAGTTGGGAATTGCATGTCTCTCATTACTTTGGGGAACAGCTCAAGTTTCAAAGGCTCTTTATGGTATTTTATCGTATCTGAAGAGCTTTTTTTTTTTCTGTTTCATTGTCTCTTTGAGCATCTTCTGTGAAACTCTGCAGCTTTTCTCGATTCTTTGAGAAATCTGTGAAACTCTTTTCTTTCTGAGCCTACAGGAAAGATGGAGAGAGACTGTTTCCAAGGGCCTGGAGGGACAGGACAAGGGGGAATGGCTTCCCAGTGCCAGAGGGCAGGAATAGATGGGATATTGGGAAGGAATCCTTCCCTGGGAGGGTGGGCAGGCCCTGGCACAGGTTGCCCAGAGAAGTTGTGGCTGCCCCAGCCCTGGGAGTGCCCAAGGGCAGGTTGGACGGGGCTTGGAGCACCCTGGGCTGGTGGGAGGTGTCCCTGCCCATGGCAGGGGGTGGCACTGGGTGGGCTTTGGGGTCCCTTCCAACCCAACCATTCCATGATTCCACCATTCTGTGCAACACACAGTTGAGGAGACGAGTCAAAGCTTCCAGCCCTGACTGGTTTTCTTCAACCACCTCTTCTTGAAGCATCACCTTTCCCTCTCTTTCTTTTCCTGGAGCTTTGCAAGGCAAAATGTGCTTCCTGCTGCTGGGAATCCTCAGCCCTGTGCTCACTTTGCTCTGCCATGTGCAGGTGACCTCGCAGAGCTCCGAGAGCAGAACCAGAGAGGGCAATGATGTTGTGGGGCCCTGGGCTGCAGCTCCCAGGTGTGGCATTTCAACCTCTCAGCAAATGCTTCCTGTGTTCAGGGGAAATAACCTGAGTTTTGAGCATCCCCACCTTCTTTCTCCATCTCAGGGTCTGTTGTTGCTGATTTAAAAGAACAACCCAATGGGGCTTTAAAAGAACAACCCAGGGGCACTGCTTGCTGCTCCCCCCGAGCTGGCTTTGAAGGCTCCTCGTGAATTCAGCCACTTTTCATTTGCCAAACTGTTAAAAAGGAAGATGATTTGCAATGTTCACCTTGTTACAGTGAATTTTGGATTTACTGAATTCATCCACATCTGATAGTTTTCCAAAACCGTGACTAATATAAAAATAGGAGATTATTTGAAATGTTGGTCTTATAACAGGATCTTATTTTACTACCCTTGCAAGCTTGGGAAGAACATTTTGTAAAATTTTGGAAACTAATTTTCCTGTTTTACATCTCACTAAAATATTGGTTTTTCCTTGACAAATACTATTTCTTTGTAAAAATCTTGCTTTTTAAATTCATCAGTGGAAGTTTCAGTGTGACTTGGCACTCGGTGACAAGCCTGGCTGTGCTGGCTGGCAGGTAAAGAAATGTAGGTGCTCAGGGTGAGTGAAAAAGACTCAAAATTCTTGGATAAGAGTTGGGAAACAATTCCAAATGTCTCTTCTCCTCCCTCCCTGTCTCTCTTCTCCTGGAATCCTCACAGAAGAGAAGACACACTGCAGATGCTCAGCCACAGCCCGTTGAAATGAACCTGGAATGAAACGAAATATTTTCAAACTGGGGGTTACATTGGTTTTTTTTAGCACCACCTCTGTTTCAGCTTGTTAAATGTGAGAGTGCTGATGACTCTGAGCTCTGTGGGATCCAGTTATCCTTGGGAAATTCCCTTTCCATTCAGCGTGTGTGGCGGCCGGAGCAGACGTTGGGGAGGGCACTCTGTGCTGACAGTGATGCATGAAGTGCTTTCCCCTTGTGGAAATGCAACGTGGCAATGGCACTTTCACAAACAATTAGCAAATCACTGAGCCTGAGCAAACAGAAGCAGCCAGCCTGGACGGATCCTCGTGTTCCCGAGGTTACAAATCCTCGGGATTCGCTGCTTTTCCTGCACTAAGTGGTTTTTGAGACTTGGTGGGACACGGGGTGGACACACCAGCCAGGCTTGGGGCTGTGGAGACAGGCAGGGATTCCAGCTGGGCTCCTTTCCAGCCCTGAGGATCTGGGAGGGCAAAGGAGGGGAAGGGATCCCATTATAGGATCTCTCTGCAGAGGGTGAGTTACAGGATTGCAGCAGCAGCACAGCGAGGGGAGCAGCACTAACTGTTGTTGGGGGAGATGTGGGGGGAAGAATTCCTTACTCAGAGGGTGGGCAGGCCCTGGCACAGGTTGGGCAGAGGAGCTGTGGCTGCCCCATCCCTGGGAGTGCCCAAGGCCAGGTTGGCTGCAGCTCTGAGCAATCTGGGCTGGTGGGAGGTGTCCCAACCTGTGGCATGGGGTGGAACAGGCTGAGCTTTGAGGTCCCTTCCAACCCAAACCATCCTGAGATTCTGTGAAGAGAATGAGGCCATTGGTTGTCCTCTGCAGCTGCTATTCCCATGTGGCAGATCCAAAGGAGATTTCCCCTCCATAAAAATGAGATGATATTCTGCATTAATTGTGGGCAGTTCCTGCAGGGACTTGTGAGGATGTAAAACTGCTTGACGTTCATTCTGGGATGAGGTTTCCATTTGGACTTTGGAGGTTGTTTTGGTTCTGTTTGTGGTTTCTTTAAGGGAAGATGGTCACAGGTGTCTTTGTGAAACCAGAGAGGTGCCACTCTCAACCAGGCTGGTCATCCTTGTGCCCAAAGCAAGGAACTTTTCCTGGTGTTCCACCTCCCCTGTGTAATTGCTGTGACTTCAAAGGCTTCCACATTTCATGGAATCCCTGAGTCACTGAGGTTGGAAAACACCTCCAAGGTCATCAAGTCCAACCTGTGCCCAAGTTCCCTCATGCCCATTGAATGTTATCACAGAGTGCCAGGTCTACTCACTTTTTGGACAACCCCAGAGCCCGCCCCTGTGCCCGATGCCCACCCTGTCCCCCAGCCCAGAGCTCTGAGTGCCACGGCCAGTCCTGCNCCTCAAGAATTTCTCCAGCCCCTTCCCCAGCTCCATTCCCTTCCCTGCTGTTCCAGCCCTTCCATGTCTCTCTTGCCCCAATTTCCCCCAAATTTCCCTTTGTTTCAGCAAAGTAGATCCGTATCCAAAGTTCTCTTGACCCAGGAAAGTTGATTTAAGACATGGCATTGGGTGAATTGATTTCAAACTCAATAATGTATTGATGACAGTGATGTATTAAATACAACTGTGGAGGGTTTGTGTCTGGAACTGTCAGGATGAAGAATCCACAAAGTCTTTCCCTTTCCAGCTGTGTTTGATTGGGATGGAACGTTTCCATGGGGAGCACACACATGTTCTGTGGATTTTTTGTGTGCTAAAGACAGTTAATTGGGCTGTTCCCAAGAGGCACCCCTGGATGCTAAAATTGCTGTGGTGGTGCAGAAAGCACATCCAGCTCTGTGATGGGAAGGAGGACACAAAAGGACAAGAGGCTGGTTGTGCCTCCTCAGGGTCTCATTGTCACAGGAGACTGTTTTGGTTGATAAAATCACTCATTTCTTTCCAGACATTTTGGTCTGGCACATGTTGACTTCCCTGCATTGTTTCTGGAATGGGAGCTCCTTAAATCCTTCAAATAAGGCCTAGGAAAAAAGATACCTGATGCCTTTTGTTTAATATATTATTCAATCTCAGGCTTCTTTTGCCTGATAAGAATAGAAAGATTAAAAGAAACCCTTCGAATTATTAATGTTTTTTTCTCTCCCAAAGGGAGCATTTTGATAATCTGTTTAACTGCAGTTCTGTACCAGTTGGGTCTAATAAATAACAGCAAGGTTGTCACCTGGGAAGCTGGAAAATAAAGATAATTTGTTCCCACTGTTGTTTTCCCCCTTAGACCTCAACTGCGACCGTCAATATAGTGGTGACCGACGTGAATGACAACGGGCCCGTCTTTGACATGTTTCTCCCTAAAAACCTCTCCGTGCAGGAAGAGGAAGCCAATGCTTTTGTGGGCCAAGTAAGGGTAAGTCATGAGAATCGTTTCTTTTATTACCCAAGGGCACAAAATAATCGTGGCTTAGACAAAATCCCATCCAAACCGTCCGCTGGGGGATGAGTTTGTGGTGACAAAGTCACGTTTTGGGCTTTAAAATGTGGAATTGACTGTTTTCTTCGCTGTGTTTTATAGCTGAAAACACTTTTTCATGTCAAAATAGCACAGTGGAAAACTTGCTTGTAACAGATTTCCAGGGTTAAAATAGTGTTGGCACGTTTTGAAACCCTTGCTGGTTTCTTTTTGAATCATTTTCTGCCGTACTGAGCGAGGGACGCCCAAGTGTGGGAAATTGTCACACACAGAGAACATTTTAAGGCCATTAAGGGGAAAACTAGTTAAAAGCCTTGACTGAAATAGTTGATTACCTGCCATAAAAATAGATGTTAATTTGAGGGATTTGAAGCTGTGTAAATTTTCCTTGCACATGAGAGTCCCCTGGACTTCTGGCTGCAGCTTCAGTCACGAGAAGCAAACATCACTATTTTGAGGCAAAGTCAGGGGAAAGAAAAAGGAGTGAATTAGTTGGGTTTGGGGTTTTTTTTTAATCCAGCAGTTGAATGTAAAGTTTCATGTGTGAGTTAACACTGAGGTTGGGTGCAGGATGAGCTGCAGGCAAGAGATGAATTCGAAATTTGAATTTTTTCAAGAGTTTAGGTGAAAAATCACCATAGAACAGGGAAATGGGAGCTCTTTGTACCTTCAGGAAGAACAGGACATTTTGGGTACCATGGGAACCATAGAACCATAATAAGCACTTTATTTTCCCAATTTATTATTTAAGGAGACATCAGAGGCTGGTTTGAAGCCTTGCTCGTGGAGAAGTTGGGATCCCTCACTGCAGTCAAGTCAGATTTCATAAACTGTGAAGTTTGCAGTTTTTTCTGCCCTCAGTGAGGTTATTAAAATAATGTCCATGAGTCTTCTGGGATAGCTGTTGTTGTTTGAGGATATACTTCTTTAAAACCTGAAATAGCTTTGGGAGTGTTGGGCTTCACTGTGGAACCACAGCAGGTCTGGGAGGAATTCTGTGGGAATACATCTTGTCTGGAAGATGTATTAATGTGGTTAAAATATACATAAAGACCTACTTTAGGTGAGAATAGCCCCGTGAAAGAAGGGAATCCTTCTTGTGATGTGTGTTTTCCCTCCCAGCAATTAACCCACTGACTACCAAGCTCTTCAGGATGTGTTTTCCCCACCTGAAATCCTCCAGAGCAAGCAGTGATACAGATTTATTAAAGAGGATCCAACAGGTTCTGTGGTGTCCCTTTCCCTCTGGAATGTCATCTTCCCATTTTGCACAGGGTAGGAATAGAGCAAGAGATCTTTTCCTCAAGACCCCGAAAGATCTGGCCCTGCTGCTCCTTGAGGCAGAGGACCTGGTGATGAAGGACTTAGGGAAGGTGCTCCATCACTTTGATCCCTCAGGAATTTTGACTCCTGAGGTTTGGTATCAGGATCATTGTCTGCCTGAGCTCATTGTCAGAATCCCAGGATGGTTTGGGTTGGAAGGAGCTTAAAGCCCATCCTGTTCCACCCCCTGCCACGGGCAGGGACACCTCCCATAGACCAGGTTGCTCCAAGCCCTGTCCAACCTGGCCTTGGACACCTCCAGGGGTGGGGCTATGAACAATTTGGGGTATAAAACAATTAGTTTGGACACTCCCATTAATAACTCCTGTCAGAGACAAGAGTTCTCTGTGCTCTGCTTTGTTTGGAGCAGCAAAGGTGGGCTTTGAAGGAGGTTCCCATGAGGGCTTAGCTGGTATCTGGGAGGTTTCTTCCCAAGGAGATGTAGAGCAAGGGCAGGGACAGATCTCCTGTGGGAGAGGGCAGGTTTGTTCTGTGCAGTATCTGCTAGCTGGAGTTCCTGAGGCCCAGGGGGATGAAAGAGCAAAGCCCAGGCTGGCAGCAGGGCAGAGACATTGCCAACCCCTTTGACTGTGCCCTGGGTGGGCCGAACTGGGGCAGTGGGAGG
This sequence comes from Scytalopus superciliaris, assembly GCA_013400415.1. Taxonomy (NCBI): domain Eukaryota; kingdom Metazoa; phylum Chordata; class Aves; order Passeriformes; family Rhinocryptidae; genus Scytalopus; species Scytalopus superciliaris. Next base: position 292,272 of record VXBX01004293.1, on the reverse strand, counting down.
GCTGTTGGATTCCCCGCTGCTCCTTCCCTTCTGATCTCGGGATCCCCCGCCAGGCAGGAGGGGAATTGCTGCCTGAAGGTGTCAACAAAGGGCCAGCAGGAACCCAAAAGCTTCAAATGGGAAACTTGAGGCAGCTCATTGGGGTTTAAAATGTACCAAAGGCTGTGCAGCGCATTGCTGATGATAGCAGGGCATGGCAGGGAAAGTGGGAATGACAGCAGGAAGGGCTCAGTGTTTGGGCTGCAGAGTGTGCAGGGAGGCTCACACTCCTCCCCAGGCAAAAGCAGGCTTTGTGCAGACTCTAAATGCAGCCTGTGGTTAAAGGAGAAGCTGCTTGTGGGGCCTGGGAGAAGAAAGACAACACTCCCCTGAAGTTTTGGTTCTTCTGGGTATTTATACATGTCCAGATTCTTTCATGCACCTCGTTTTCTGTTTATTGTTGGTGTATTTTTGTGATCAGCACTCTTCAAAACGTCCAACATGAACATGTTGGTATCAAGAGGAGACAGTGACAGGAAAGGAAATGAGAAGGGAAAGAGGGGTAAAGAATTAGATCAAATCTCAAGTATCTCTGGGTCTGAGATCTTCCCTAAAATGCAGGCAGGATAAATAAATCCCAGCAATTTGTTTGCAGTGTGTGTCACCTGCTGCTTTTGAAATGGCAGAAGAAATGCTTAAAGGCAGTTGCTCTTTAGGATGGAGCTATTTTACCTCCTGGAAGAGAGATTTAGAGGACTTGCTTTGGTTGTAGTGTACAATGGCAATATTTTGCTTTTCTCTTGATGTAATAAATGCCAAATCATGCCTGTGGTGGAAACCCAACAGCACTTGTGCTCTGCAGGGCAAAGCAAGGCAAAGCTAAGGCAGGAGAGATCCTGTATGGCACCAGCCCTCTGATCCCAGACATGGCCTTGGAATGGGAAAGAGGGATTTTACATGTGTTGGGTAAAGAAATAAACTCACTCTGGGATAGAAGTGAGATGGAATTATTCCCCAATTTCCTGACAGAGCTCTCAGTGTGTGAGTATCAGTCAATTGTTGCAGGCTGGTGTCAGAGGCTGGAGCAGCTCTGCTGGGAGGGAAGGCTGGGAAAATTGGGATTATCCAGCCTGGAGAAGGGAAGCTTTGGGGTGACCCAACTGTGGCCTTGCAGGGCCTGAAGGGGCTACAGGGAAGGTGAAGAGAGACTGTTTCCAAGGGCCTGGAGTGCCAGCACACAGGGAATGGCTTCCCAGTGCCAGAGGGCAGGGATAGATGGGATATTGGGAAGGAATTCCTGGCTGGGAGGGTGGGAAGGCCTGATGGGTCCCTTCCAACTCAGCATAATACAGGATAATACAGGCCCATCCAGTATTCTGATGCCTGATTCCCATCCCTGGGAGTGCCCAAGGCCTTGCTGGATGGGGCTTGGAGCACCCTGGGCTGGTGGGAGGTGTCCCTGCCCATGGCAGGGGGTGGCACTGGATGATTTTTCAGGTCCCTTCCAACCCACCCCCAGATTCCCTTATAATGCATGTCTATTTTCTACTAATCAGACATCGTGGCTTTGGTATCTGCAATTAATGTAAGAAAATTAATTCCCCTTAAGTGTTCTATGAACAAGAGGAGATGACAGAACACAACCAGGAGCATTAGAAGAGTCTGACTGGTGAGATAAGTAGTTTTAAATCCAAGTGTTGACTGTTCTGTTCCAGCTTGGATTCTAATTCTAATATTCTCTAAGTAGGTGTTCTGAGGAGAGCCAAGAGTCAAGAGAAATTCCAAAAATAACTTTTCAAATGGATTAGCATAGTAGAGAAATATTTGGGAGCCCAGCTAAACGTGGAGACTTCAAGCAACACATTTCATCTGTGATTTAGAAAGTTTCATTTTGGGAGGGCTTTTTTGTTGTTTTGTTTTTGCATTGTGCATGCACTGGTTTAATCTCTGAATTGCTTGATCGTGCTGTTGCCAAAGAACACGCTCATCAAAAAAACAGAAGCATTTCTTATCATCCTTCCAGTAAAGCCGAGTCTCTCAAGTTGGGCTTTGGTTTTGTGCCAGGCTGAAAGAAGCTGCTCTGTTTTTAAGTGTTAAAATGTGATTAACTTTTGCAGGAGGTTCACCAGCCCATTAAATCATGAATTTGCAGCCATGAGGTTTTGGATTTTCATTTATTTTCGTGTCTCTTTTCTCTCGTAGCTTTTGACTGTTCTTACTGTGTAGTTTCATTTAGAGTCACGTTTAATTGCTTTGGGAAGGAACCTTCCAGATGCTCTGGAATTGGCATTGGCTGGGAAAAGGATCATCAAAGGCTCTTCTGGCTTTGTCTCATGGCTAAAAAGGTGTCCCTGTTTGCCAATTTATAGGGTGTTACCTTTGTCCTACTGCAAGTGTAGTTAAGGATAAGCTGGTATGACTTGGGAACTCAGTAGGGTACTGAAGTTCCTGGAGGATACCCACAAAACCTTTCAAAAGGATGTGTGTGGAAGGCATCAGTTTGTTCTCTCAAAGAAGTGGGAATGACCCTGAAATGTCAGGATAACCAAAATCACGGAATCCTACACGTGTTTGTGTTGGAAGGAACCTCAATCTGAGCTCCTTCCAGCCCTGAGCAGGGACACCTTCAAGGGGACCAGTTGGAATGTGAGGATGGTGGATCATCAAATTTCCCCCCGATTTTGTTTTGTATTCTTTGTATCATCTTTCTTTGTTGGGTTATTTTGTGCAGGCCAGTCATTCAGAGTAGTGGAATTTATCCCACATTGCACCTCTGGCTCTTCTTGGTGTAACATTCAGTTGTGTGTTGGTACCTCCTCGTCTTCTGCTTTGTTTGGAACACACAAAGAATGAAATAGAGACGGGGAAATCTGTATAAAATCAGCAAAAAGGAATCCAAGAGAGGAAAAACCTCTCTGAATTTCAGGGAAGAGGAAAAGCCCAAACTTTTATGGATGACTGGTGTTGCCTCCTTAAAATATTTATAAATAAATACCAAGAGGTCAAGAACATTTCAAAGATTTGTGGCCTCTCACTGCATTTGGGAGATGCTAATTTTGGCCTGTGGGCACAAACAGTAATATCCCTGCAAAACAAGTACAAAATCCAATTTAACACTCCCACCCACACTTGATTTGCTGTTTGACACAAATGAAGGGCTTGGGAATATTCCCAACCTGAAATAATAAACCCATTAAACCCTCAATAATGACCCTATTAAACCCATAGTAATAAAAAAATCCCGTTACCAGCCATGAAGACAATAATTCTCACCAACAGCATCGTTTGGATCCCCCAGCACCATTTCCAGCCCTCCCTGGAGCTCAGCTGTTGGCTGGAATAGCAGAGAAGCTGTGGCAGATCCAGGGGTGGGGTTGGGTTGGGTTGGGTTGGGCAACTCCTGTCCCCAAGGAAGGAAAACTTCACGTGGAGACCGTTGGTTTGGTGGTGAAGTGGTCCCTAAGAAGTGTTTGAAGTTGCAGCTTTGAGGAGGGGACACCCAGAGCGTTTCCTCTCTGTGGGAATAACAACCCACTGCCTTGATTTGCAGCTCCAACAGTGCCATCCCAAATCCTCAGTTAACCTGCCCAAATCCTGTTATCCCTCACGAGCAGGAGCTGGGGGTATCAGTAGAAGGTTTCTCTTGAAAAGGATGATAATGATATAATTAATACTGTTGACATTAAAGCCCTTGTCATTATGTTTCAGAGTTAATGATCTTTCAAGAGGTGTTTTGGTAGTTCAGATCTCCCAGAACTGTCTTTTCCAGCTGTTGCACATGAAGGAAGATAATTTGTTGCTCTGGAATGCTGTTGGTTCTTATTCCTGAGGGTTTCCTGGGGATGTTGAAGCAGAGCTGGTAACACAAATTTCAGTTTACCACACCAGGTAAAGGCTGTCACCTCATAGATGATGAGATGGGGGAAAAAAATGCGGGATGTATTTCCAAGGAAATAAAGTAGCAATTTATTTAGGTTTCCAGGTTTGTTTTGTGGTGCAGCACTCTGTAAGTGATGGGAGTGAGAGTTGTCCTGGAGATGTGAGGAGTTCCTGGAACAGCAGCAGTAGCTGCTCTGGCTCTGCAGGTGAATGTGCTGTTCCTGATTTGGGACAAACTGCTGGGATGAATCCTGGGCTGCATCCAAAGGAATGTGGCAGCATCGAGGGATTGTCCCCCCCTGCTCTGCTCTTGGGAGGCCCCACCGGGGTCACTCTGCATGGACCTGGTGGCCCCAACATCAGGAGGACATGGAGCATCTCTGTCCTCACACACTGAGCATCCAACTTCAGCAGCAGCCAAAGAATTCTTGCTGTGCATCCTCATAGGGATGGACATAATTCATATGCTTTTCCAAGAGCTCCCAGCTCTGAATGCCGACCTGTTATTTTCCCTCCTCTTAATTAAATTATGGTGTGATGAATAAGGTTATGTAAATGAAACAAAGGGCATTCTGTGAGCAAGGCAGTCTCATTTATTTGCCTTTAGAAATGACATCTGGGAAGATCAGAAGAGATTTGCCTGTTTTGTTTTCAGAACAATTGTCAGGAAGTTTCTGTGAATGTTCCGTTCCCGTGAAGGTGTTTGTTGTAAGACTTAGTAATGAAACCTTTTATCTTCCTAGAAATCAATTAAAAGTTAATTAAAATTGTTAATAAGAAGAAAATCACCGTGCTTCTTCCCTGCACTCCAGCCAGGTGCTAAGCAGTGCTGGCTATGACTTCATCTCAACTGCTCTGTGGATAACACATCCTTTTAACTGGCATCTGTCAATGGCTGGTTGGAACTGCTCGCTCTTTCCAATCAGTTCTTTTTCCTCCATAGAAATAACTGATCCAAACAAAAAAAACCCCACAGGAAGCTCCAAGTGTAACCTGAAATACTCCTATAATTGGAAAACATGAGAGCAAATTCTCACGAGACAACACTTTTGTATCAGATTAATTGAAAGTAAGTTTTGGAATAGATAAACTGGGTTTATAGGAATGTAAATTAAAATTCCTTTCAAATATATGGCAGGCTTTGCAGTTTGGTTCCTAAAAACACTTCTATGTATGTTGTGAACTCCTTTGGGTGCATCCTCAGGCATAAATATCTTTGCAACATTCTGCAGGACTGATTTGATTCACAGAATCCCAGAATCCCTGAGGTTGGAAAAGACCCCCAAGATCAGAGCCCACCCTGTGCCTGATGCCCACCCTGTCCCCCAGCCCAGAGCTCTGAGTGCCACAGCCAGGCCTGCCTTGGGCACCTCCAGGGCTGGGCACTCCAACCCTCCCTGGGCAGCCCCTGCCAAGGCCTCACCGCCCTTTGCAGCAACAAATTCCTCCTCATGTCCCACCTGAACATCTCCTGGCACAGCCTGAGGCCACTTCCTCTTGTCCTGTCAAGAGCTGTCCAAGCTTGAGCAACCAGCTGCATCTTTTCTCCTCAAGAAGCCCAGTTGGGATCCAGTCCCTTCTGCCACTGCAAATTGAGTGATCTGTTTCTGTGGGTTCTTTTATCTTCAACAAACCCTCTGAGGGAGGCAGGGAGCTGCAAACAAGCCACAGGAGCAGTGATGCTCTGCAGAACCCTTCTCTGGGTTACTGGGCTCCTCTCTGTGTGGTGGTTTGACCTTGGCTGAAATGCCAAGTGTCCACCCAAAACCTCTCTGGGCTCCCCTGCTGTCCCAGGCCAAGGGAAAGAAAACCAGCTAAGAATTTATGAGTAGAGATAAAGGCAGGGGTCTCATTAACCTCATGGGCAAAACAGACTCAGAGTGAGGATAATGCTTACATTTATTACTAACAAGCAAGCTGAGAACTACAGTAAGACACAAAACAATCTTAGAAACACTTTTTCAACCACCCCTTGGTCTTTCCATGCCCTCCCTCCTCCCCCAACAGTGCAGGGGGACAGAGAATGGGAGGTTTGAGGTCAGTTGTTGCTTCCAGCCACTCCTAACCTAAGAGTCCAAGACCCTTCTTGGGCAGCACCTCTTCCATGGGTCTCTCCATGGACTGCAAGGGCACAGCTTGGCTCACCATGGTCATCGCCAGGGCTACAGGGGGGTCAAAACTCTGACCCCTCCCCTGCCTGTGGGGTCCCTTCCCATGAGAGACAGACACTCCTCTGCTGTCCCGTGGGTCACTCCATTGTGAGGGTGCATCTCTTATGGAAAAGATGTACCTG